>PITA01003624.1:0-116190 GCA_004023965.1 Spilogale gracilis
TCACTCAGCATAATCTCTTCCAATCCAGTCCATGTTGCTACAAACATTGGATATTCATCCTTTCTGATGGAGGCATAGTATTTCATTGTATATATGGACCATATCTTTATCCATTCATCTGTTGAAGGGCACCTTGGCTCTTTCTACAGTTTAGCAATTGTGGCCATTGCTGCAATGAACATTGGTGTACATATGGCCCTTCTTTTCACTACATCTGTATCTTTGGGGTAAATACCCAGTAGTGCAATTGCAGGGTCACGGGGTAGATCTATTTTTAATTTTTTAAGGAATCTCCACACTGTTTTTCACACCAATGAACTTACTCATCTTTTAACTATAGGTCTGTGCACTTTGACCAACATGTCTCCATTTTCTCCAACCCTTGGAAATCAATGCTCTACTCTATGAGTTCCAGTTTTTTAGACTCCACATATATGATCATACAGTATTTTTGTTTGATTGACTTATTACATTTAGATTAATGCCTTCAAGAGCCCTGCATGTTGTCACAAATGACAAGATTCCCTTCTATTCAATGGCTGAATGATATTCATATATATACACCCACACATACATAGATATATATACATATATAATTTTTCACATTTTCTTTATGAATTCATATGTTGATGGACACTTAGGTCATTTCCATGTCTTAGCTATTGTGAGTAATGCTGCAATGAAGATGAAAGTGCAGATATCTCTTCAAAATAGTGATTACATTTATTTCACCATATACCCAGAAGTGAGATTCTTAGATCATAGCTTCATTTTTTATTTTTTGAGGAAACCTGACTGTTCTCCATTCCCACGAATGGTGCATAAGGATTTCCTTTTCACTTCCTTCCCAAGTCTTATTTTATCTTTTTGATGATAGCCATTCTAACAGGTATAAGGTTTTATGGTTTTGATTTGAATTCCCCCAATGATAAATGAAGTTAAGCATCTTTTCACGTAACTTTTGGCTATCTGCAGATCTTCTTTGGAAGAATGTTTATTCAGGTCTTTTGTTCATCTTTTTTTTACTCAGACTGTTTGCTATTGAATTGCATGTGTTCCTTATATATTTTAGATATTAACTTCATATCTGACATATAGTTTTGAAATATTTTATCCTATTCCACAGGTTGGTTTTTCATTGTATTGATTGTTTTTCTTACTGTGCAGAAGCTTTTTAGTTTGATGCAGTCTCACTTGTTTTTTGCTTTTGTTGCTTGTGCTTTTGGTGTTATATCCAAAAAAACTGCTGCCAAGACCAATGTCAAGGAGCTTTTACCCCATTTTTTTTAAAGATACTTATTTATTTATTTATTTATTTATTTACTTACTTACTTACTTACTTATTTGAGAGAGAGACAGCAAGAGAAGAAACACAAGCAGGGAGAGTGGGAGAGGGAGAAGCAGGCTTCCTGCTGAGCAGGGAGCCCGAAGTGGGGCTCCATCTGAGAGTCAAAGGCAGATGCCTAACGACTGAGCCACCCAGGTGACCCACCATATTTTCTTCCAAGAGTTTTACCTTTTCAGGTTTTACATAAGTCTTCAATCCATCTTGAGTTAATTGTTGTGAGTGGTGTAAAATATGAGTCTAATTTCACTCATTTGCATCTGAATATCCAGTTTCCCAGCATCATTTATTGAAGAGACTATCTTTTTTTCCCTGCTAAGTATTTTGGCTTCCTAGTCAAGTATTAGTTGATCTTATAAGTAAATATGAGTTTATTTCTGGGCTCTTTTGGTCCTCTTGGTCCATGTATCTCATTGTATGCAAGTAGTAGTCTGTTTTTGGTTACTACAGCTTTTAAACACAGTGTGAAATCAGGAAGCCTCCAGCTTTGTTCTTCTTTCTTGGGATTGTTTAGGCTATCTGGAGTCTTCTGTGGTTCCATACAAACTGTAAGACTGCTTCTTCCATTTCTGTGAACAATGCCATTGGTATTTTGAGAGGGACTGCATTGAATCTATAGATGTCTTTGGGTAATAGGACCATCTTAACAATATTAATTATTATTCCAATCCATAAACATGGCATATCTTTCCATTTATGTATGTTTTCAATTTCATCAATGTACAGATATTCTATCTCCTTGGTGAAATTTGTTCCAAAATATTGTTTTTGATGCTATTACAAATAGGATGTTCAGACAGTGCATTTTTAGTGTATGCACTGTTTTTTTAATGTTGATTTTGTATTCTGCAACTTTACTGAATTTGTTTATTAATTCTAATGGTTTTTTGGGAAGTCTTCAGGATTTTCTATGTATAAAGAGTTCCAATCATCTGCAAACAGATAATTTTACTTCTACTTTCCCAATTTGGATGTCATTTATTTCTTTTTCTTGCCTAACTGCTCTGGCTAGAATTCCCAGGTCTATGTTGAATAAGAGTGGTGAGAGGGGACACCATTATCTTCTTCCTGATCACAGAGGAAAAACCTTGAATCTTTCACCACTGACTATTGTTATCTGTGGGCTTGACATATATGGCCTTTATTATATGTGGTACATTTCTTCTATACCCAATTAGTTGAGAGTCTGTAATCATAAAACACAGTTGTAGTTTAAGTGTTTTTTTCCTCCATCTATTGAGATGACCATATATATTTTTTTGTTTTATAAAAGGCTATAAATCATCCTTGCATCCCAGGGATAAATTTCACTTACTTACCATGTATGATCTTTTTATGAATTGCTAAATTTGGTTTGCTTGTATTTTATTGAGAATTTTTACATGCATGTTCATCAGAGATATTGACCTGTAGGTTTGGGTTTTTTTTTGTTTTGTTTTTCCTATAGTGTTCTTTTCTGGCTTTGATATCCGAGTAATGTTACCTTGTAAAATGAGTTTGAGAGTATTCCATTCTCTTCAGTTTTTTTTTTTTTTTTTTGAAGAGTGCGAGAAGAATTGACATAATTCTTTAAATGTTTGGTAGAATCAACCAGTGAAACTACCTGGTTATGAGTTTTTTGTTTGTGGGAGATTTTTGACTACTGAATCAATCACCTTCCTTATTATTGGTTTGTTTAAATTTTCTATTTTTATTACTCAGTAGTCATATGTTGTATGTTTCTAGGAATTTACACATTTCTTTTAGGTTATTCAGTTTGTTCACAGTAATCTTTTATGAACCTTGTGGTATCAGTTTCAATGCCTCCTGTTTCCTTTCTTATTTTATTTATTTTAGTCTTCTCTTTTTTTTCTTAGGCTAGCTAAAGATTTGTAATTTTTTTTTCTTTTTAAAAACAGCATTTTATTGATCTTACTGTTGTTTTGCTGCTATTTCATTTATTGCTGCTCTGAAATTTGTTATTTTCTTCCTTCAGCTAACTTTGGTCTTAGATTATTCTTCTTTTTCTAAGTCCTTGAGGTAGAAAGTTGGGTTATTTATTTGAGATCTTTCTTAATGTAGGTATTCATCACTAAGCATTCCCTCTTAAAACTGTTTTTACTGCATTCCATAAGTTTTGGCATTTTGTGTATCTGTTTTCATCTGTCTCAAGGTATTTTGTTTAATTTCCCTTTGGCTTCTTCTTTGATGTATTGGTTGTACAGGAGTGCGTGGTTTAATTTCCACATATTTTTAACTTTCAGTTCTCTTCTTATAATTAAGCTCTAGTAACATATTACTGTGGTCAGAAAAGATGCTCAATATGACTTTACTCTTAAATTTTCTAAGGCTTGTTCTGTTACCTAACATATGATCTATCCTTAAGAATGATCTGTGTATACTTGAAAAGAATATGTATTCTGTTGCTGTTGAATGGAATGTTCTACACACACACACACACACACACACACACACACACACTTGTTAGTTCCATTTGTTCTAAAATAGAGTTTGAATCCAATATTTTATTCTTGGATGGTCTACTCACTATTGAAAATAGATACTGAAGCTTCCTACAATTATTGTATTTCTACTTATTCAATCTTATTGTATTCTAATTATTGTATATCTATTTTTATCCTTCACATCTATAAATATTTGCATAATGTATTTAGAGGATCTCATATTGGATGTGTATTTATTTACAACTGTTATATCCTCTCAGTGAATGGATCCCCTTACATTAGATAATGACTTCCTTTGCCTCTTGTTACAGTTCTGACTTAAAATCTATTTTGTCTGATGTACTATTTGTTATCTCTATTTCCTTTAGGTTTCCACTTGCACAGCATTTCTTTTTGCATCCCTTCACTTTAAGCCTGTGTGTATTTAAAGCTGAAGTGTGTTTAAAGCTGAAGTGTGTGTGTTTAAGTCTCCGGTAGGCAGTATACAGTTATATAGTCAGATCTTTTTTTTTTTTTAATACATTAAACCACTCTATGCCTTTTCATTGGGGAATTTAATCAATTATAGTAATACATTTAATGCATTTTAGTAATTACTTATAAGCAATGTCATACTGATGACATCTTATTAGTTGTTTTCTGGCTATTTTGTAGTTTCCCCATTCCTTTCTTCATTTCTTGCTATTTTCCTTTATGAATTGATGATTTTCCATGGTAAGAGGCTTTGACTCCCTTCTCTTTATCTTCTGTGTACCTACTACAAGTTTTTGCTTTGTGGTTACCATGAGGCTCGTATAGAACAGCTTACAAATATAATAGTCTATTTTAAACTGACAACAAATCAGCTTCAACCACACATAAAAACTCTTTTACTCCACTACCCCTACATTTTGTTTTTGATGTATAATTTACATATATTTTATTTTGTGTATTCATTAAAAATTATTATAGTTGTCATTATTTTTAATACTTCTGTCCTTTAACTTTTATATCAGAGTTAAATGATTCAGACCCCCATGGTATTCCAGTATTAGAGTACTCTAAATTTAATTATACTTAACCCTTACAAGTGTGTTTTATATTTTCATGTTGTTGGTTGGGATCCTTTCATTTCATTTTGAAAAACTCCTTTCAGTATTTCTTGTAGTGATAATGAACTCTTTACTTCACTTTCGTTTCTGAGGGACAACATTTCCAGGTAATGTGTTCTTTTTTGGCAGACTTTTTTTCCTTTCAGTATTTTGAATTTATCATCCCACTATCTCCTGGACTATAAGCTTTCTTCTGAGAAATATACCGTAAGCATTTTGAGAGGTTCCCTTGTATGAGTATTTTTCTCTTGCTGATTTTAAAATTATCTTTCTGTCTTAAATTTTAGAGTTTTATTATGATGTATCTTAGAGAAGATCTTTTTAGGTAAAAACTGTTTAGGGACTTAGAAGCTTCATGAACATGGATGTCCAAACAGTCCCCTGGATTTGAGATATTCTCAGCCATTATTTCTTCAAGTAAGCTTTCTTCCTTTCTCCCTCTCTTCTTCTTCTGGAGCTCCAATTATGCCAAAATTGTTTCTTTTAATAATATCCCAGAGTCTCTATAGGATTTCTTCACTCTTTGTATTTTCTTTTTCTTTGCTTCATCTTGTTGGATAATTTCAAATGACTTGTCTTCTACTTCAGAGTCTTTCTTCTCATTGACCAAGCCTCGTATGGATGCTCTCTATTGAACTTTTTATTTCAATCATTGTATTCTTCATCTTGGTTTGGTACTGTTTGGTACTTCTTATGATTTCTATTTTTTCTGTTAAACTGCTCATTTTGTTTATGTATTTTTTCCTGATCTCCCTGAATTGTCTTCATGTGTATTCCTGTACCTGAGTTTCCTTAAAACAACTATTTTGAATTTTTTTAAAGATTTTATTTATTTATTTGATAGAAAGAAACACAGTGAGAGAGGGAACACAAGCAGAGGGAGTGAGAGAGGGAGAAGCAGGCCCACCACCGAGCAGGGAGCCCGATGCTGCGTGGCTCGATCCCAGGTCTCCGGAATCATGACCTGAGCCGAAGGCAGTCGCTTAACCAACTGAGCCACCCAGGAGCCCCCTATTTTGAATTTTTTATCAGGTAAATTGCAGATTTTCATTTCTTTGGGGTTAGTTAGAAGAAAACTATTATGTTCTTTTTGTGGTGTTATGTTTCCTCATTTATCATGTTCCTAAGAGCTTGTGTTGTTATCTTTACATTTAAAGAAGAAATCAACTGTTTTCAGTCTTCACTGTCTAACTTTGAGAGAGAAATATTTTCCATCAGCTCTGTTAGGGAATCTGAGGATTTCTAAGGTTTTTTGAAATGGGTATCATTGCTTCTCATGTCTAGTTCCCTCTTAAGGGGAACTTCTTACGATTGCATGCCTTCTTTTGATCCTACAAAGCCAGTCTCCCATTTGCTCTGCATATGTGAATTTTTACTGAATTTTTAAGTGTGTTTGCTTTCTCCCAATCCAGCAGAGTTGGGCCTGCTTCTTGTGAATGCTCACCAGCCATCTGTAAAGGCCCACCCTTGTCACCTTCAGGGAGGTGCACAAGAAGTTGGCCACTCTCTTTGCCAGTTGTGTTGTGTGGGTGAGGTATACAAAGCATTGGGGGTGCCAGTTAGGTCTATCTACAGGAAATGTGTCCCCTACAGTTCATGGATAGTTTTCCTGATACAGTCTGCTAAGAGGTGGGTAGACCCTGCCTCCTCCGCATGTTCTCTGAGAGCTCAGGCTGCTGGTCTCCCAGCCACTCCCTGTCTGCTAGTTA
The DNA here is from genome assembly GCA_004023965.1 of Spilogale gracilis. Taxonomy (NCBI): domain Eukaryota; kingdom Metazoa; phylum Chordata; class Mammalia; order Carnivora; family Mephitidae; genus Spilogale; species Spilogale gracilis. The sequence continues at coordinate 6,590 of PITA01003624.1, forward strand.
CACAACAAATCTCAGTATTCTGGGTATGGCAGAAAAGAAGTGGGTCTCTGTCAGTATCCCACACAGCTGAGGAAGCTAAATTCTCACTAACATAATATACTTTCCCCAGTAGGAGAAATCACAGGCTGAGAAGGTCTCTCCTGGCACTGAGTTGTGCTATCTTATGGAAGGCATAGCACAGGTAAAGTATAATTGTTCTTCTCACCCTCTTCAAAGTTTCCAATTTCAGATTTTTTTTCTCCAAAAGTGTGCTAGAACTGTTCTGATATACTCTCAGACTTCCACAAAGGCACTCTTGAAGACTGATGATTGCCAAACTCACTGTACTGTGTGTGTGTGTGTGTGTGTGTGTGTGTGTGTGTGTGTGTGTGTGTGTTTGGTGGGGAGGCACAGGAAGGAAGACAGTAAAAAATTCTTACTCTTCCATTTTTATGCCATCTTTTCTTCGCAAAATTTTAAGGTTAAATTATACTTCTCATTTCTTTTAAATCAGTATTATATTTGTGAGGATTAGTGTTTCATTTTTAATATGCTATTTTATTTTTGAAAGATATTTGGCTATTGCTTTTTGGGTTTTGGTTTTTCTTATTATAATCAATGTTGTTTTTAATATTCTTCAACTTATGTTCGTGTATAAGAGTTTCTATTTGATATGTACCTAAGGTTCTTTATATTACTGTCTTCAAATTTATTATTTTTTTATATGGAAAAAAAATTTAAAAGTTGATTTATTAGAGAGAGAGAGCATGGGGAGGGGCAGGAGGAGAGGGAAAAATAATTTCAAGCACACTCACCACTGAGCATGGAGCCTGACATGGGGCAGGATCCCATGAACCTGAGATCATGATCTGAAATCAAGAGCCTGGTGCTTAAACAACTGAGCCACCCAGGTGCCCCAAAGCCCCATATAATTTTTGACATTTACTAGGACAATTCTTCTTGTCTGATGCTTCTTCTTTAAAATGCCTTAGCAGGGCACCTGGGTGGCTCAGTGAGTTAAAGCCTCTGCCTTCAGCTCAGGTCATGATCTCAGGGTCCTAGAATGGAGGCTGCGTCAGGCTCTCTGCTCAGCAGGGAGCCTGTTTCCTCCACTCTCTCTGCCTGCCTCTCTGCCTACTTGTGATATCTCTCTGTCAAATAAATAAATAAAATCTTAAAAATAAAATAAAATAAAATGACTTAGCAATTCTTAGCCTTTTATCCTTCCAGATGAGTTTTAGAATGAGTTTGGTATTTAGATCAGTGAATAATCTTATTAGGATGTGAAATGAGATTGCTTTGAATTAATGGATCAGTTTTGGAAGAATTGACTTTTTAATGAATATTGAATATTCTATTAATGGCATAGTGTATCTCCCCATTTTTAAATGTTAAATGTTATATAGTTTTCTCCCTAACCATTCTGCCACAACTTTTTTAGACTTATTTTTAGATAGATTATACTTTTAGTCATTTAAATGGTATTGATTCAAGAATACATTTTTCTAATGTGTTGTTGCTTGCACATGAAACTATAATTGACTTTTGTATATTGAACTTATATCTAGCAACTTTTGAATAACTTTTCAGTTATCAAGTGAATGAAGGGTACTCAGGTTCTGGCAGTATGGCTAATTGAAGCTGACTAAAGGACCTAACCAACAACTAAAGTCTGAAAAGTCACACTATCTGAGACATCTCTGACTCACAAATGGCATAAGTGATCTCCAAGATTTTCTCTATTCCAAAGCAATAAATACCAAAAACAGAAAAGAAAACAAAAATGTCAAAGCTAACAAAACTGAGAATGGATTATAGTATCAGTGAAGATATAGAACAGTGGGAATTCTCATACACTGCCACTTGGAGGGCAAGGCTGCTAATTTAAATGCTCAAATCATTGTGCAAAAATCGACATATTCTCTCAATGTTGATCCACTGAATATCCTACAACCGAGGAATTCCATTTCTGTGGTAATGCCTGTGATAAAGTTTTATGCACATGCATCAAGAGACACACATGAATGTTGATAACAGCATTCTACAGAAGAGTAAAAAACTGATAAAAATAAAAATTTTTCATCAAGCTAATATAATCAGCACAATTGATTGTTATATAAGCAGCATACGGAAGATACACATAGATCAGTATCAATAAATATTGAAAGCATAATGAGTAAAAAAAAAGAAAGTCTAAGAAGGTAACATAGTATAATGCCATTTTATATCTCCCCAAAACAGTAAAACTAAACAAGATTCTTAAATATTCAATACTTATGACAGAACCCCATATTAGAAAAAGCACAAACAAAATTTAGGATAGTGGTGTTTCTGAGGAAAGAATCATAGGGATAAGACAAGGGAAAAACATATAGGTAGATGCAAATTATTGGTAATTCCTATCTTTTGGGCTGAGTGTTAAGTTTATGAATGTTTACTGCATCATTATGCTTTATTAATAACATCTGCATAACATATAAATCTTCTCTATGTGCTGAAACATATTAATATAATAAAAATAAAATGAATAAAGATAAGAAATATAAAACATTTACCCATTCATTTAGGAAACAATTATTAAACACCTACTAGTGCCAGATACCAGTCTACGTACCAGGAATTAAATAAAACCAAGTGCCAGTATTAATCAACATAGAAAAAACAATTTTTGAATTTATGGAGCATGCATGCTACTAGATATAACTAAACTGACTTTATGAAACAGGACTTATCAAAATTAAAATACTTATAAAATTACCTGAATGGAAAATAGAAAGAAATTAATGTTTTCACTTTAAAAAATAAAGTATTTTTAAATCACCAACAACTAGGACAAAGGAAAAATGACTAAAATCTACTAAGGAATCTAATCCTTCCTACATATTCATCTTATGTCATCCTTTCTGAGAACAGTTTCAGAGATGGCCAAAGGGTTTAATTTCAAAACTGAGCAAATTATTGTTTTAGCTGCTTGAATAATCTATTTTCTATTCAATGATTCCCACAACATGAAGACAAATTGAATTTTTCTCCCCTAAATGCCCAAGACCCATGTGCTAAAGATTTGAAATAATTGTCTTTCAAATTCAGGTACAGATATGAGCTAACAGTATCCTGGTTATAAATATTGAACCTTTACCTATCCTTCCAGAAATTCTATGTGAGCCTCCAACCAAATAATCACTGGTTAATATTCAATAATAGACTACCCCACAGTAGAGTATCTAGAGGTCATCACACTCAGGGTGTTAATGAATAAGCACTCTGTCAGCTAAGACTGCAGACTGTCTTCCTACCAGTCAGAAAAATTACTAATGTGGCTACAAATGTTCTACTCCAAGTCTTTTCTAGGTAACTAGGCTGTCCTTTCCTTATATAAAGAAGAGTGATCAGAGGGGGAAAGAAAGAAAAAAAAAAACATAGTATTTAGCATAAAAACTGTGAGTGATCCTTGAATGTAAAAAACAATCCTCTGAATGTGAAAACAAACACAAAACTTGGTACTTAATGCCATCTGAGTGAAGATTTATAATTTAACACTGGGCTGAATTTCAGCACTTATTAAGCTAGAGTAGAAAGTTTAGAGAACTAATTCAGGAGAGGGTGTTTTGCACTAAATTTTCCAAGGTATGATTAAAAACCTTTAGTCTTCTAGGAGTACCTAGGTGTCTCAGTCTTTAAGCAGCTACCTTTGGCTCAGGTCATGATCCCAGAGCCCTAGGATCTAGCCCTACATCAGGGTCTCTGCTTGGAGGAAAGCCTGCTTCTCCCTCTCCTACTCCCCTTGTTTGTGTCTCTCTCTGTCAAATAAGTAAATAAAATCTTAAAAAAACAAAAACAGGACTTCTACTAAAACCAGAAGACCCCTGGAAATGGGAAAATGAACTTTTCAAAATCAGTGGATATGCTATCTTAATTAATACACTGAAGTTTAATAACATCCAATTGTTTTAACCTGAATTAATATGCAGAATTATTCTTCTCTGGGAAGAATCTAAGCAGATTTCTAAAAATAACTGATCTTAGAAAGATTGGGATCAATATCTTCTGACCACAATTTTTTTCATTCATAAAAACTGATGTAAGAAGCACAATGTACTGAAAGAAATAGTACTAAAATAAAAAAAATTAAAGAACATTGTTGTTTTGACCAAAAACTATCAAACTGTAAAACCTCAGGTGTAGACCAAGACAAAGTCAATTAGCCATAATGGTAATTAGATCAAAATTGGATGGTTACAAAGAGTAAAGGAACAAATATGGCATGCAAGGCTAGAATTGAATAAAATACTGTATGTCAAGCATACTACTCGGTACTCAGTAATCAATAAATGGATTCAATAGAAGTAGCAGTGTGCTACTATTACCGGTTAAGCTAAAATTGACAATCTTTTGGGTTACTGGTATCCTTTCTAGATACTTTCAAATCACCAAACAATATGTAGATTATATTTGACCACTAGGACCTGACTTGTTGCAGTGAGTTCAGAGCTGATTAATTTCACTAACTGAGAAAAATAATACAAGTGAAACCTACATTTGCATGTCATTGTCAAATGAATATTTAAATAAGGAAAATGGTGTTTTGGTATGAGATATCAGAAAGCCCCTTTCTGGAAAAAATTAAGGGTCAAAGACATGGTAAAGTTTTCTGAAAGTAATCTTTTATAACAAACTCTCTTCAGATACCTAAGAAATCCCATCTTACTCCCATATGTTAATATCTTCTTTGAATATAAAATCCAAATTAAAAACTAATTCTTAATAGAAAGCTTTTGTTAAAAGCAACATTTTGAAATGCTGTCAGTAACTATCATAAATATTTGAGAAGTTAATATTTTAATCTTCAACTATAGCACAGAAAACACTTTCAGTGACAGACAGTGCTTCATTAATGGAGTTCTGTGTGTCTAATTGCTTTAGGCACAGTGAGCTGCATTATTTTGACACATGACATGCAATTAGTACATGGTCACACGGCTAACAGGAGATTTTACACCTTTTTTCCTTCTACATTCAGTGAATAATTAGCATATTTTTTCTGCTTAGAATAATAATCAGAGCCTTAGATCCAGAAATTGCCTAATGAGGTAAAATTCCAGTTGTTGACATTAATACATATGACACATTTTTTTAGTTGTTAAAGTAAACCTTGTGCTACCACTTCATTTACCCTTTCCGAAGTGCCCTTACGAGTCAGGAGTTATGTTGTTCTTAGCATAAAATTGTTGAGAAGAAAAACCTCAAGAGATGTTTTATACCTAGATTTCCTCCCCTCACATAGTAGGTACCAAATCAATATTGCTGACAAATTTTAAAAGGATACCTTTTGGTATTCCCTGCTTTTGCTATCCCCTGTTATCATTAAATGTTTATCAGCATTTAAAAGAAATAAAATATGAAGCCACTATTATTTTGTGTAGTTCTCAGAATAAAAAAGTGAATTATTTTGCAATACACAATTAGATCCAAACTGTTGAAATTTTATTAAAATACTCTTAATTTTATTTCATAACATTTAACTGTAATGAAAAAGCCATCCAATATCTCCCTAGAGCAGAGGCAGATTTTATGTAAAGTTAATAAAGATTAAGTTGCAGGGTCAATCAATTAAATGACCTCATCCAAGGAAACCTTTGTATTCCTAACAATTTTCTTTTCATAATTTTGTGCTCTTTTCCTTAAAGAATCTTCCACCCTGGTTGTCTATGTTTCTAGTCCCACAAAACCTGGATCTCCCCCTAGTAAAAATCACCATGCCGCATAAATATAAGCTCTTGAATCCTTCAAAGAGAAAATTTTCTCCCTAGAAAATACTGTCCTTTTTCTCTTCTTTTTGTGAAAATCAGTGATTTTGAGAAGTTCAATCGACAACACTATTAATTATCTGAAGTGCAGATTTTAAGACTTTAAAGTCCCTACCACTATGAAATTCAAAAAATTAAACTTTACTTGTCCCCTTTATTTATTAGTTAACATGACTCTGTAAAATTATTAAGTATTCACAAATTAAACTCAATGATCAGAGTATTAACTTGTTATTACGCAGTGTGATAGCAATTATTACATAGGAGAATAGGAGAAGTAATACTGAAGACAAATACAGAACAGAGAGAATGCCATTAAGAGGGCAGGAGAACAAACTAAGGAAGCGCTGATCAGACTTTAGTTTCTTTTTTAAAGCAAAGTTGTGAAATAAATAAATACATACATACGTACATACATACAGTTGTTAGGCCTAATGTTCTCCAGACACATTTTAAGGAATTGAAAAGAATTTCACTATTGACTATCAACTGATATCAGTTCTAAGAGTTGTTAACCAAGAAAATTATAATTTTTAAGTGTTAACTATTAATAAATGAGCAAATATATGAAGTTACTAATCCCAGGGTTATTGTGATTATGGCCTATAGTGAATGGCTTATTATTACTCCTGTTGTTCTATATGCATGAAAACCACCAGGCAACAATTCCATAATACAATCTACTAACTGTGACTACGCTTGTTAGCTTCCAGATTATCTGTGAAATGTGAAAAGATACACACCTGTCATATCACTATGATTCTAAAGCCAAACTAATGAAATAATGGTTAAGGTGAATTTTCGGTTTGTAAAGTAGCCATATCAGTGCTTAAATTTTATACACATAATAGCTTTACAGTATCTACTCTTTTCCTACCAAAAAGAAAATATCATCATGTCAGAGGGAGAAATAGGTCCAAGAATTGACCCAATGCTAGGAAGTTACATAAAAAATAACGCAGCTGGTGTGTGTTGACAATAAGTAAAGCAAATTTTAAAGGAAGGTAGCAAATTGTATGATTCAATTCACACAAATTGTATGATTCACTGATAAAGTAAACAAAAGCAGCAAGATACATACACTCAGTATTAGGACGCCTATTGGTATGATCCGTTAATAGTAATGGACATCACTAACTGCGCATATATTATATTTATATACTTTATATGATTTAGCTCTAACATTCATGACACCAGGCTAGATGCATATTATTAGTCCTATTTTATAGGCAAGTAAATGCTTTTGTTTGTATTGCTGTATTTTGTATTGTTTTAACTTAGCTAACTAGGGCTACATTTCTCAGAAATTCCTTGGTTCTATGGTTCCAGGTTAAATATGGCCAGAGGAGTAGTGTGCATGATATTTGGAAGACCAAAGGGAAGCAGCAGTCCTTGGGCTCAGAGATTGGTACAGGGCATCAGCTGCCCCTGTGTCTGACACAGGATGCTGCTGACCGGCGGCTTCACTTTGTGGCTCCTCCAGCTCCCAGGTTTCATCCTTAGGCTTCTCAGAGTCCTGGCCAGGCACATGTGTGCCTTGGGATAAAGGACATTCACTTCCCTGAAGGCTACCCACATCATCGAAGTGAGAAGTTAGGAGAAAAAGATGTAGGTCCCAGTTTGTAGTCAGAGGTTCCAGGTTGTCTTTGCTTCCCCTTGCTCCACATCCTGCTTTTGTTCTCCACTCCCAACCCTCCCGACCCACAACAGCCTCAGACTCTGCCTCTAATGCGGAAGGTTCTTTTTTCTTGTTTTTAAAGATTTTATTTATTTATTTGACAGAGAGAAACACAGCTAGAGAGGAAACACAAGCAGAGGGAGTGACAGAAGGAGAAGCAGGCTTCCCGCTGAGCAGGGAGCCTGATGTGGGGCTCGATCCCAGGACTCCAGGACCATGACCTGAGCAGTGCCCTCAGAGGGTTCTTTGTTAGCTCTCACAACTGCTTCAACTCTACAATGAATCTTATATTCCGTATACTCCTGGCACCAGATCAAACTGTTACTAACCCAGAAACCCAGCTTCAGAGAGAGAAGCAGGATTCTCTGTTTCAAATCTTAAGATTAGGCTACATAATACAGCATGTTTATACACTGATTAGGAAAAACAAAACAAAATGAGATTTGATGAATGATTACGTGCCCCCACCAATACAACAAATAGGCATAAAATAATATATCCGAAGTAAAAATATCTACTTCAACCAGTCATGAAATACTAAAGGTAATTCGTAAAAAGTGGGATAAAAAAACTGGAGATATCTTTAATCACTGTCTTTAATTATTATTGTCCCAACAGCACCAGTCATTGCAAGTAGAAATGAGGGTTATAAATCTTGATAATGAAGAGAAAAACATAACTATTTATATGACCTTACTGTATAATCAGAAAGTCTATAAGAATCAACTGAAAAAAATAATAGATTTCATTTTTCTAGTTAAGTGGCAAAAAACCCTCATTATTCTAGTAAGTGACAGAAGAAACTCCAAACAAGGTCTATCTACTCTACAACAAGCTACCAACACTGGAATAATTTTGGCAACATAAATGTATGTGCTTATACAAAGAAACTTGTACCCATTTTGTACATGCTTAAAAGGTAAAGAAATATTTGATAATGTAAAGAGATACAACACACTCCCTAATGGGAAAGGTAAAAATCAAATTCCTAAAAACATCATTCTTCCAATAGTAACAATGAAGTTCACTGTATTATCAATAAAAAAAAGTAATGGAGCTTTTGAAACCTGAAAATTGACTTTAATTCTCATTTCAGAAAACAAAGGGGCAAAAGTATCAAAGATACTTTGTAACAAATGGCAGTTGATGTCACCATCTCTACCAGATGTTAAAACACTTCATTAAACTATAATTAAAGCAGTGTGGCTTAGATTAATTGTGTATACATATATATAGGCAAATCAGTGAAATAAAAATAATCCAGATATAAACCCTATGACTTTATCTTTTTCCTTAATAAAAGGAAAAGGAATAGTAGAGAAATTTTTTAATAAATATGAGGATAACTGACCAAGAGCATTGAAGAAAAAAATGAATTTGGACTTCACCTTACTTCAAATACCAAAACAAATTATACCACAAATTAAATCACTTATATATCTATAAACATATAAACAATCAAACTATAAGAAAAAGATACAGATAATCAGACTATAAGAAAATAACAAAAATAGAGTATTTCTAAAACCCCTGTAAGAAAGAGGACTTGCTAAGTTTAAAAACAATGTAAGAAATTACAAAAAAAAGAGTAAAAGATTTTATATCATAAAACATATTCTTTATATTTCATTTGTTAGAAAAAAATGGAGTAAAAGGCATATCATAGACTGGTGCAAAAATTTACAGCAAATACAGCAATAGGGTTGCTTTTATCATCTAAATCATCCAAATAAATTTATAAGACAATCAAGAGTTCATCATTAAATGAATAAAGAATATGATCATATAACTCACAGAAAAGAATTACAATTAGTAAATAAACATGATGTAAATGTTAATGTTCACTAGCAACTCCATACATGCCATTTAAACAATAATGATACCATATTCTTACTTATCAAATGACTAATATGTGTGGCTGTGTATTTTAATATTTAGGTCAAACAATACTAATTCTAAAAATATGTCCTAACAAAACCCCAAATAGTAAAATCTCTATATAAAGACATTCATCTCAGCAATATTTATGATAGTGAAATAAATAAACCTGAATATTCATTAATCATGATACACTTGATGTATTAGATATACCTTCTGAAATAGTATATAGTTACTGAAAAGGGTGGCTATGAAGCTTATAACATCACATGAAAAGTACTTTTAACCATGTTAATTTTAAAGAGCAATATAAAACCTATTATATATAGTATGATTACAACTGCAATATAGCTTTTTTTTAATTAAAAAAATAGCATGGGAAATGAAGGCTAGACAGAAGTATATCACAATACCAACAGGAAGGAAGAAAACAAATATGACAATTAGTAGGTGAATTCTAAAAATCTTTGTGTCTTTTACGTATCACATATATTCTGGAGATCTCAGGAATGCTACAATCCTTTATCAAAATTCTGTTCAGGCTTAGAATTGATGAGATTAATCTAGCACTTCTCAAGGATAGGCCATTTCTTTTTGTGAGTATTTTTTGGATCACTAAGTTCTACATGTTCTAATGTTTGACACATGCTTAAAAAATTATACCTTGGGGAGCCTAGGTGGCTCAGTTGGTTAAGCCACTGCCTTGGGCTCAGGTCATGATCCTGGATCGAGTCTGCACTGGGATCGAGTCTTCACTGGGCTCCCCGCTCCGCGGGGAGTTTGATCTCCCTCTGACCTTCTCCCCTTACCCTCTCTCTCACTCACTCTCTCTCTCAATAAATAAATAAAATATTTTAAAAAATTATTCCTCATTATGTAGCTAGCTGGGCAGTTTGTTTTCTTCTCAAGAATTCCATTTTTGATTCTTGGGCTATAATCAAGAACTTGTTCACAAATTAATATATATTCAAAATCATATTTTGAATTTTATTCATATTATTTCAGTTGTTCCTTTTCAGTATAAAATATTAGAAACTGGTTAGTATAGACATATAATCAGAAAATTTTTTAGAACTGTGTATTATCTACAAATAAGACATTACTTCTACCTCCTCCCTGAACCGTTGTTCTACAACAAGAAGTATTCATTAATTTAGTGGCTTTCAGGTCTGGTTCCTCCCTACTCTTATACTCTTTGCTTCCATTATTTGAGATAAATCAACTCACCTAATTTAAACATTTGAAATAGCATAATTTCAAAGTTTTTTTCATATTTAAAAAATTTTATTCATAATGTAAATCTTTAAAACAATTATTTGAAAGTGTGAATTCTATACATAATTTTCACTATATCAGGATCAACAATAGCCACAACTATAAATTTTGACCGCATCAATATTTTCAGAACACAAAGACTGCTGAATCTCATCACATATAATTTAAACTTATTTTTAATATCATTCTAATTTTCTATTTCTGTTATTAAGTAGGTGTGACTCAAAAAGTAAACAGTTCTTATATTAAGCCACATAATTGAGCATATAATTTTCATTGTTTTGAATATCTTCCAAGAAAGGAAAAAGAGCTAAAGTTTTAGTTTTTATTCAATGCTCTATTACCTTTGCACTAACATACACAGATTATAAAGTGAACTTACTTCCGAATATTCACCCAAGGAAAGGGGGCCATAAAATAATGTTTCATCCATTTCACACTATCTCCACTCTATAAATATCATGCCTCCAAATCACATGCTTTGTGAACCCAGTAAACAGAGAGAACCTCCAGGCTCATTAAAAAAAAAAAAAGCTTTTAGTGAGTAAATAAGTTGTACACTCTACTACGGTCTTTTAGTTTATCAGTTCTGTCACCTGGAAGATGCAAGTTCACTTATTCAACAAATTTTATTGAGTTACCATATACCAGGCTCTGTTTTTTTTCTGATGGAATTCTGCTGGATAGGTTCCAGACACTATTAATAGCCTTTAAATATTTTCCCCCTTCACCTTTATTTATAATTTTTACTGTAAAATGCACAAAGTAAAATTTATTATATCAACTAATTTTAAGTGTACAGTTCAGTGATACATATGCACTCATACTGTTGTGTAACCATCACCACCATCCATCTCCAGAACCTTTTTCATCTTGCACAAAGAAAACTTTGTACCCATTAAGTAACTACTCATTTTCCTCTACCTTCAGCCCCTGGCAACCACCACTCTCTCCGTCTTTATGATTTTGACTATTCTATGTACCTCATATATAAGGAGTCATACAGTATTTATCTTTTTGTGATTGGTTTATTTCATTAGCATAATGTCCTCAAGTCTCATCTATGTAGCAACATATGTAAGAATTTCCCTCTTTTTAAAGTTGAGTAATATTCTATTGTGTATATACATCACATATTCATTTCTCTATCAACAAAAAATTGGATTGGCTCCACATTTTAATTGTGATTAGTGCTGCTATGAACAAGGTGTATGAATATCTCCTCAAGACTCTGCATTCAATTTCTCAAGCATATACCCAAAAGTAGAGTTGCTAAATCATATGGTTTTGCTTCTTTAGGAATAATATTAGGGGAGCAATTAAAACATTTCATTGTCTGTCCTATCTCTTTTGTCTCATGCACAAGCCCAGTAAAAAGTACTTCTGATGAAATTTTATATTTTACCTTTTGTCAGTCATGACCTCTGTTGGTATCTAAAACACCTTTTTATGTATGTTGTTTTGTTTTGTTTCCTGGACTCAGTTCCTTTTCAGTATTCTTTGTTGTTGTTTTTTTCCTCTGCTCAATCTCTAAATATATGAGCATTTTAAAAGTTCTATCCTGGGATGCATGTGTGGCTCAGTTGGTTAAATGTCTGCCTTCCGCTCAGGTCATGATCCCAGGCTCCTGGGTTGGAGTTCTGCATTGGGCCCCTTACTCAGCAGGGAACCTGCTTCTCCCTCTGCCTACTTGTGTGCATTCTCTGACAAATGAATAAATAAAACCTTTAAAATAAATAAATAAATACAGTTCTAGCCTAGGTTCCCTTCTTTTCTTACCTGCTCATTTTCCCACATACAATCATCCCCTTCCATGGCTTGAAGTGGTTTACAAGCCAATGACTCTAATCCATATTCCCTCCCCTAAACTTGCACCGGAATGCCGCGTTCACTTATACAACTTCATTCACAGTGTTTTCACAAAGCTGGCATTTAGGCATCTTGACATGGTAAAATTTACATGTCCAGTAAAAAGAGCTCTTTGGAATCTAGCTCTCCAAAAGGCTGGATCCTTCCTCCAAAATCTCCCTTTCAGTTAGATGTTAGCTATATCCACCCAACTGCTTAAATAAGTAATCTAGAAGGCATTGATTTTACTCTTTAAAGCACACAACCTCCTTGCCCACATCACGTCCATCAACAAATATAGCTTATATAGTCTATTCTATCTGTACTGTCAACACCATGATGTTTCACCTGAACTACTACTGCCATCACCTGCTAACTCATCTCATTGCCTCTATAACTGGCCCTTATTGCCCATTCCCAAACAGCAGATATTTGCTACTTCGGAACTCAAAATAGATCGTTTTACTCCTATACTTAAAATCTTCCACTTACTTCCCACTGCACTTAAAACAAAATTCACCTTCTTACACAGGATGGCAAAGCCCTATATAATAGATGTCCTGTTTACTTCATCTTTCTTTACTCTCTGCCTTGTTCCAATCTCAAAGGCAATCTCCCAACTTTTTTAGCACATTGGGCTGTTTCCCATCCTAGGACCTTTGCATAAGTTGATTCTTCTACCCAGGATGCTCTTCACCATGATCTTTAATGTCTGGCTCTTCCTTGTCATTTAAATCTTACCTTAAAAACACTATATCAGAGATTTCCTCTTACTAACCACACAATCTAAAATGACCAAGTGATTTGTAGAACATTATATTATTTTCTCAAAAGAATTTATCACTAGCTAAGCCTCTTCTTGTATGTTTATTTTATCTCTAATGAGAAGGAGGATATAATCTCTATTAAGACAATAATTTTATGTTATGATGAGTACACAGTAAGTACTTAAGAAATATCTGAATAAACAAGTTGAATTCTTCCAAAAAAATTCCTTTGAAATCCCTACATTTGGTTGATATTTTTGATATTTTTGAGTCCACCACTAGCCTCTTTCATGACCTTTCTTCAAGATGCAATTCAAAATTATTTAAAAAGATGGTCCTGCAAAGTCACATTACCAACATCAAACACATGTGAAAAAAGAAAAAAAAAAAAACAACAAATAACTAGAATCCAAATAATATAATTTGGCCAGAAAGAACTAACCTCAATAAATTATCAAAGTTGTAAATCACATTTACTCTCCTATTGAAGAGGAATCAATGTTTTTAAAAATATGAATTTCAGTTTCTCAGTAAACAGACTGCTAGTGGCAAGAAGAGCCATCTAAGGAAAATAGAGAACTATTTTAGCCCAATATCTTATTTGTTGTGTAAATTTTATTTTGGTTCTTCATCTTATCTAATTTCTAAATTATTAGAATGTGACAAAATAGTTCCATAAAGAGATGATTGCTCTTAATACATAAAACTATTATACCACATTAGACATAATGAGATAATTTTTGTAAATTCAATTAAATTTCTTGTTACAAGAAGCCTTACAAAATATTGTTCAATTGTGAGAAATTTACAAGCAAAGGATATTAAATAAGACTCTTCCTCTTACATCAGAGTTTCAAGAAAGACCCAGAGGCCAAAACAATCAGTGTTAAGTAGCTCACATCCTATAGGGAGGAGCAACCATCAATGTAATACTTGGAAATACAAGGCTTGAATATTTCTCCCAGCATCAGTTTATCACTAACCTTCAAGGTTTAAGAAAAGGAGAACTAAATAACAAGATACTGAAGAATTACCAGGTATAGTTCTAGGCAAGACTAAAGCTGAGAGAAGAAGGCTTCTCAAGGCAATATCAATTTGTATTACTTCATATCTTTGCTGATTCCTGAAAATGTCCCTAAATGACTGAAAGGCTAAGCCCAAATTTTGATGACTTCCATGGACTAGGAAAAAAAACAAAAAAAGCCTGATGTTTAAGTGCCACAAGGGAGGCAGACCTGGCAATCCAAAAATAAATAGGGTAAACTATAAAGAGAAAGTTCATTATGGGAACTGAAGATTAACTGAATCACCTCAATTACTGAACTTGGATTATGATAATCACATACTAGTTGTCCTACCAGGAGCCTGAAAAGCAAACAAAATTGATCTCTATAGGAAGTGAAGCTTTAAGTTTTTCTGCAAACAATTTGGAACAGAAGATCTGAACATTGAAACAAACAACAAGAAAGACACACAAGGCAACTCAAATGAATAAAGCCAGCAAAAACAATAGGCGATAGAAATATAGCCAAATGAAATACAAAACTGGAGTTATCTTGCATAAAATTTATAGTAGTTCAATGATATAAAAGAAAAGACTGAGAATTTCACCAGCTACTTCAAAATATATAAAAGCATGAGATGAGAATTCTCTAATTGTAAAATACAAAAATGCAATAACCAAAATAAGAACTCAGGAAATGGGTTAACATCAGATAAGATATGGCTAACACAACACTTAAAAAAATGGAGCATGGGTTAGAAGAAAATTTACAGAATAAAAAAGAAGTGACAAAAATGGAAAATATAGAACACAGTAAGCAAGACAAAGATGATACCATGGAAAGAGCTAACTTACTAAATTCAAGAATAAGTGAACGTGAGAATAGGATAGCTGAAAAGATTATAGCTGAGAACTTTCTAATACTAATGAAGGACTTCCAACCACAGATATGAGGAGTGTTATAGGATGGAAAAAGAAACTAGGTATGTTATAGTAAAGCTGCTTTTGACAGATAATAATCATGAAAAGAAATAAAGGAAGTATGATTAGGTATTCTTCAGGCAAATGGCTAATAACCCTATGGGAAATTTTAAAAACATGAATAACTCTAAACTAATATTGATGGTTAAGACAAAAGTAATTACATATATATAACATATATAATAATTATATGTAATGTTTATATATATAATTAAAATATAAGATAATAATGCCATGCATATCAAGAGGGGAAATATAGCTAAGGTAGTCCAAAATTCCAAAGTCCTTACACTGTCCTTTCAGATGATAAAAGTGCCAATTAATATTAGATTTTCTAAGTCAATAATTCATGCTATAACATCCAGAGAAACCATTAGTAAAATATTAAACATGTATAATTTCAAGCTAATATAAGGAAAAATGAGTTAAAAAAAAAAAAAAACTCAAATAATCCAAAGAGAAACCTAGGTAATGTGGAGAAAATAGAAAACACTTAAGGTAACAGAGCTAAACTCAAATATGTCAGTACATATACTACATGTAGTTATACTAAGGCTCCAATAAAGAGACAAAGAATCTCACCAATATCCCTGATGAACATGGATGCAAAAATTCTCACCAAAATACTAGCCAATAAGATCCAACAGTACACTAAAAGGATTATTCACCACGACCAAGTAGGATTTATTCCTAGGCTGCGAGGGTAGTTCAAAATCCCCAAATCAATTGATGTGATGTAATACATTAATAAAAGAAAGAACAAGAACCATATAATACTCTCAATAGATACAGAAAAAGCATTTGACAATATACAGCATCCTTCCATGATCAAACCTTTTCACAGTGTAGAGACAAAAGATACATCCCTCAAAATCATCAAAGCCATCTATGAAAAACCCACAGTGAATATCTTTCTCAATGGGGAAAAACTGAGAGCTTTTCCCCTAAGGACGGGAACAGATCAGGGATGTCCATTATCACCACTGCTATTGAACATGGTACTAGAAGTCCTAGCCTCAGCAATAAGACAACAAAAAGAAATAAAAGGCATCCAAATTGGCAAGGGAGTTTGCCGGGAGCCGGCCCCGGCAACAGTCAGGGTTCCCAGAAGGTGGTGACGGAGTTGGCGATATGAGGAGACTGGACTCGAAGAGTGGTGTGGGGATCTCCTGAAAACTGTGTCTTCAGGGTTCTTTATTTAAAGCTTTTTAGTTACATCAATCTAGCTTTAGGCAAACAGTTGGTTCTGTCTATCTTGCTCTCTCTGCTTCTGTCTCTCTTGCTCTCTGCTTCTCTGTTTCTGTTGCTGTCTCTGTCTCTGTCTCTGTCTCTGTTTCTGTCTCTGTCTCTGTGTCTCTCTCTGTCTCTGGGCTTTGTCTCTCTCTCTCTGTCTCTGTTGACTGTCAAGGGTCCCAGTCTTTTATTATTCCCAAGTGAGGAAGTTGGGTGGTGCAGTTAAATCTTTAACTGCTTTTGCACCCGCCCTAGAGACAGGATTAGTATTGTTACTGCAGGGTACAGAGTGATTGCTTAAACTCACAGAAGCTGAGACCATTGAGGCAGAGGGATCAAGGAATACAGATAAGAGATACAGAGATGTGATTACCAGGAGGAGGATTAAATGGAATACGTCTTGGATAAGCACAAAAAGGACGTATTGCCCCGACCCACAGGATAAGTGGCTTTCCCCGATTCTAGGTGGGGAAAGCCTGGAGGGGCTTTCTTTCACATTCACGGGTACCTCCACCAAATTTCCGGTGGCTTGGGCCTGGTGGGAGGGACGGATCACTCACCTGTCCCCTACAGGAGTTAAACTCTCACTCTGCAAATGATATGATATTTTACGTGGAAAACCCAAAAGACTCCACCCCAATACTGCTATAAACCATATAGGAATTCAGTAAAATGTCAAGATATAAAATCAATACACAGGAATCAGTTGAATTTCTATACACCAACAAGACAGAAGAAAGAGAAATTAAGGAGTAGATCCTATTAACAACTGCACCCAAAACCATAAGATACCTAGGAATAAATCTAACCAAAGAAGCAAAGAATCTATACTCAGAAAACTATAGAATACTCATGAGGAAATTGAGGAAGACACAAAGAAATGGAAAAACATTCCATACTCACGGATTTGAAGAACAAATATTGTGAAAATGTCTATGCTACCTAGAGCTATCTACACATTTAATGCAATCCCTATCAAGATATCATCAACTTTTTTCAAAGAAATGAAACAAAAAATCCTAAAAGTTGTATGGAACCAGAAAAGACCCCAAATAGCCAGAAAATGTTGACAAAGAAAATCAAAGCTGGTGGCATCACAATTCTGGATGTCAAGCTCTATTACAAAGCTGTTATCATCAAGACAGTATGGTACTGGCACAAAAACAGATGCACAGATCAATGGAACAGAATAGAGAGCCCAGAAATGAACCTCAACTCTATATGGTCAACTCATCTTCGACAAAGCAGGAAAAAATATCCAATAAAAAAAAAGACAGTCTCTTCAACAAATGGTGTGGGGAAAATTGGACAACCACATGCAAAAGAATGAAACTGGACCATTTCCTTTCACCACACACAAAAGTAGACTCAAAATGGATGAAAGACCTCAATGTGAGAAAGGAATCCATCAAAATCCTTGAGGAGAACACAGGCAGCAACCTCTTTGACATCAGCCACAACAACTTCTTCCTAGAAACATCTCCAAAGGCAAGGGAAGCAAGGGCAAAAATGAACTCTTGGGACTTCATCAAGATAAAAGGCTTTGGACTGCGAAGGAAACAGCCAAGAAAAGCAAAAGACAACCAAAAGAGTGGGAGAAGATATCTGCAAATGATATAAGATAAAGGGCTAGTTTCCAAAATCTATAAAGAACTCATCAAACTCAACACCCAAAGAATACATAATCCAATCAAGAAATGGGCAGAAGACATGGACAGACATTTCTGCAAAAGAAGACATCCAAATGGCCAACAGACAAATGAAAAAGTGCTCTGCATTACTTGGCATCAGGGAAATACAAATCAAAACCACAATGAGATACCATCTCACACCAGTCAGAATGGCTAAAATTAACAAGTCAGGAAATGGCAAGTGTTGGCACGGATGCAGAGAAAGGGGAAACTTCCTACACTGTTGGTAGGAATGCAAACTAGAAAAACCACTGTGGAGAAGAGTATGGAGGTTCCTCAAAAAGTTAAGAGTTACCCTAGGACCCAGCAATTGCACTACTAGGTATTTACCTCAAAGATACAAACATAATGATCCAAAGGAGTAGATGCACCCCAATGTTTATAGCAACAATGTCCACAATAGCCAAACTGTGGAAAGAGCCCAAATGTTCATCAGCAGATTAATGGATAAGAAAGAGGTAGCATATATATTACTCAGCCACCAAAAAAACGGAATCTTGCCATTTGCAAGGACATGGATAGAATTAGAGTATTATGCTAAGCAAAATAAGTCAATCAGAGAAAGACAATGACCACATGATCTCACTGATATGAGGAATTTAAGAAACAAGAGAGAGGATCATAGGGGAAGGGAGGGAAAAATGAAACAAAACAAAACCAGAGTGGGAGACAAACCATAAGAGACTCGAAATCTCGGGAAACAAATTGAGGGTTGCTGGAGTGGAGTGGCATGGGAAGGATAGGGTGGCTGCATAATGGACAATGGGGAGGGTATATGCTATGATGAATTACAGACCTGTACTCCTGAAACAAATAATACAGCATATGTTAATAAAAAAAAGAGACAAAGAACCTCAACTTAAAATTAAATTAAAAACTATGTAGATAAATAAGACACACGTCTAAAATATACAAATATAAAAAAAGTGGTCATTCTACTGATAACTAGAAGAGCTTTGTTAAAATCTCCCATTATAATCATGAATTTGTCCATTTCATCTTGTAATATTGTTGATTTTTGCTTTATATACTTTGACATTAGATGCATACAAATTTGGAATTATTAATCTCTATGGCACAGTTCTTCTATCTCTAATAACGCTATTGCCTTTAAATCTACCTCATTTAACCTTACTATTATGGATAAATCTTATTTTTAAATTAAAGAAAAAATAGTGATTATTTTAGAATTCGAAGAATAGGTATTTATACTGTAAATCCAAGTTCAAAGCTTTTGTTGTACTCCTTTGGTTAAGTTCCACCCACATGTAGTATGACATTAGTATCTGTGTCAGTTCAAAAAGAAAATTGCACATGCCCTTGTCTAGCTTTCTTCTGCCACAGTTTTCTACCATATGTTCCAGTTCTCAGGAGCCGCTTTACCCTCTGGCCAAAAAGACTAGATTCTATCAAATATTAAGCCTCATGCCTTCTTGTAGAGTTCCAAGCAACTGCAGGGCAGTGACAGAGAAGAATGAAAAAACAATCATGGGGATTCCCCCCATTTTCTTCTATGACAGGAACCCCTTTTCCCACATTCTCTATCCAAGATCCCCTTTCAGGAACTTACATGCCTGTGCTACAGTCCATTTGGAGCTGGTCTGAGGGCCAGGCAAAGAGAATAGAAAGAAAACTAAAAAAGGAATTATATAGGAGGATGTCTCACACAGGGAATGTATCAAAAGTCCTCAGGTGTGAATCAATTTTTTTTTTAAGATTTTATTATTTGACAGAGAGAAACACAGCCAGAGAGGGAACACAAGCAGGGGGAGTGAGAGAGGGAGAAGCAGGCTTCCTGCTGAGCAGGGAACTGATGTGGGACTCGATCCCGGGTCTCTGGGATCATGACCTGAGCCCCGAAGGCAGTGGCTTAACCAACTGAGCCACTCAGGTGCCCCAGGTGTGAATCAATTTTACATTGTCTGCCCAACGTTGGCATTTTATATTCAGGAATAAATGGAACCACTTTAAATTTCTGGTGGCTCTCACGAGTGCATGCGTTCCCATTTTGTCTCCATGAATAGTCATCTACTATGTTCTTAGCATGGACCAATGACAATGCATAAATGATAATGAAAAGGAGAAAAAAATTAAAAGATGAAATCTTCAACAAGAACAGAATTTGATTATATATGTGTTCTAAGTAGACATGTAGAAATAATATGACATTGAGATGCACAAAAAGGCCAACAGAGTTCCTATTTATTTCTGACATTATTCTTTGTAGTTTAGAGGTAGAGCCTAGCCACATTTTTCAGATCATAGCTATGGGCTATAAGAAAAGCCTACCAAAAATAAAATAACATTTTGTTTCCGTTTATCAAGAAGATATCATATCTACCTGAGTCAAGGGATCTTTTAGCTCAAATTCATTCAAGATATACCAATCACCTCCAATAGACTGGAAATTTGTCCATAATAAATGTAGGTTCACAAGAATAATAGAGTTACACTTTCATTTTATAGCTCTATCATTATGGGGTGAGTTTTCCTTAAAGAGGACTTTATTATTTCTATCTCCTTCCTAATTGGAATCAAAGTAGTATAAGTTTTCAAGAGACCTCAGTGGTATTTTAAATATTTGAGAGCTAAGCATAGATTTCTTTTGATTATCAAAAACTTCATCTGGGAGCCCTGGATCAAATTTGTCTATTACTATCGGTAAGATAAGGTGATTCTGAGCTCTGCACCCTGAAGAAGAACATAATGAAATGTCTCTAATATTTTCAGTCGCATACCCCTGTCAGTGTATTTTGGAATTACATGAGTCTATTCTTGGAAAATGTGAAAGTTCTGATAAGCAAAAGCTTTTCTTGATAAATTTATGGCGACAGTGAGATTATGATATTGAAATTTGACAGCAAGATACAGTTCTTTAAGCCAACTCAATAAATTACAAATATACACCAATTATATTATGATAGCTGAATCCATCACCACATCTTTCAACTGTATCAGGAAAATACTTAAATATACTTAAAAAATTAAGAAGAAAAAATTTAACCATACAAGCTTGTATACTGTAAAGTAAGAGAATATTTATTGTTATTATTGACTTAGTGGGTCTTTGGTAGGTGACAATTTTTGCTAGAATTAGAAAGCCATGACCAAATTTCCTAAAGCCAGAAATGCTGCAAAGTTCTAAAGCTGAGTTATCTAACCGCATGTGGCTTTTAAACCCTTGAAAAGTGACTAATGCAAACTGAGAGACACTAAAAGTTAAGATATATACCAGATCTCAATGGTTTAACTTAAAATAAAAAAATCATATCATTAATTATTTTAAACTGATTACATACTGAAATGATAATATTTCAGACACCTTGAGGCAAATAAACTATACTATTAAAATTAATTCCACTTCTTTTTATATGTTTAAATGTGACTACTAGAAAATTTAAAAATACTTGTGCAGCTCACATTTGTGGCTCACATTCTATTTCCATTGGACTGTGATGTCTAAACCATAGGTCATAATATTATTATTGTTGAGTAGAAAATTCTACTTATTATACTAGGACTCCTATCTTCATGAAACACTCCAGCATAGTGTGCCCAGCAACCCCCTTAGCATGGTCCCCTCAGTTTAGTTATAAATTTTTTATTCTTACTTTCTTAGAGTGTGAGACTTGTTATATCTCCTATATATGTGTGGGTGTTGCAACTTCTTATCTTCGTATCAGTTTCTCTTATTATTCTGTGAGCTTCTTTAAGAAAAAGACCTATCAGCACACAGTATACTGCCAATAAAATTTGAAGAATAAATTTTAAAAGAGAACGAAATTGACAAATTTATTTATACTATTTCAAGGAAGATTCTGCCTTTTCAAAAAAGTTATTTTAAATTCCATTTAATTAATATATAGTATATTATTAGTTTCAGAGGTTGAATTCAGTGATTAATCAGTTGCACACAATACCCAGTGCTCATTACTCAGTGCCCAGTGTCCCATCTCCCACCATCCTCCCTTCTTGCAACCCTGTTTGTTTCCTATAATTAAGATCTCTTGTGGTTTGTCTCCCTCTGTGATTTCATTTTATTTTATTTTTCTTTCCTTTTCCCTTGTTCATTTGTTTTGTTTTTTAAATTCCACATATAAGTGAAATCATATGGTATTTGTCTTTCTCTGACTGACTTATTTCACTTAGCATAATAATACCCTCTAGTTTCATCCATATCATTGCAAATGGCAATATTTCCCTCTTTTTTGATGGCTGAGTAATATATATGCCACCTCTTTCTTATCCATGCATCTGCTGATGGACATCTGGGCTCTTTCCACAGTTTGGCTATTGTGGACATTGCTGCTATAAACACTGGGGTGCATGTGCCCCTTAGAATCACTATGTTTGTATCCTTTGGCTAAATACTCAGTCGTGCAATTGCTGGATCATAGGGTAGCTCTATTTTTAACTTTTTGAGGAACCTCAATACTGTTCTCCACAGTGGCTGGACCAGTTTGCATTCCCACCAACAGTGTAAGAGGATTCCTTTTTCTCCACATCCTCACCAACATCCACTGTTTCCTGACTTGTTAATTTTAGCCACTCTGGTGTGAGGTGGTATCTCATTGTGATTTTGATTTGTATTTCCCTGATGCTGAGCATTTTTTCATGTGTCCGATTAGCCATTTGTTTTCTTAGGAAGAGTCTACCTTAATGGATACTAAATAATGTTGCCTGGCTTATTTGAATAATTGAATTAATTAGGACACTGTTAAACTAATCAGAGTTAAATAGGGCCTCCCCATTCAGTCAGGAAATTCTTTTACAGAAACTCTTTTAAATCAACCAGAGCGAAAATATAGATAGTTACTTAAAATAACAAAAACACCTTATTTCAGGATTTGTTTCTTATGTACTCAATATATGTTCACTTAATTCCTGTTAGGAGTCTAACATGGGGATACAAAGATTAATAAACATTATTCTTATATTTATGTAGTTCACAGACTAGATGAGGAGACAGGTATTCCAAGTATTCTGAACTATGATTGAAGCATGTGCAGGTTTTAAGGATGGAAAAAGTTATCAATTCTTCCTGGCTTTATAGAAGAATTTAGGACTTAGCTGAAGCTATGAAAGGTGAGTAGGTGTTTGCATACACAGGTCAGATGGAGGAGGGGGAGCATTCTAGAGTAATCCACAAAGAGAACGAAATAAAAATGACAGCACCAATACATAAGGACCTAGTAATTCTGTATTTTAGAGTTAGGGGATGTAATTTGGAAGTGGTAATATGGTCAGTTAATTTGTATACTCAAACCATTCAATAATTGGAGTATTATTTCTTGAGGAAGTTCAGTCAAAGTCTTCGTAGCTCTAGTTCTAGATTTAAATTTCCTGAGTTCAAATTCTCTACTATAACCTAAAAATGCGATCTTGGGTAATTTTTTAAAAAACATCTGTAAGCCTCAGTTAGCTTACATGTATACTAAGAAAGATAATGATAACAGTAATTACAATTTGTAGAGTTGTAACAAGGATTAAATAAAATATTCCACTTAAAATGTTTGACATCACCAATGTTCTCCAGTCAAAGATCATTAGGAACAGACTTCTAGTTGAAAAGCTCAATTAGCTACTCATTACAGAAAAAAGAACAAATAACAATGGGAAACTGTGGGTATCTCTGTAAGATGCCTTAGAGAGGAACTATTATTAAATTTGGGCTTTGGTCATGTGATCTGGGGAAAATCCAAGCAAGCAGGAGTTTGCTCTAGATTAGGTGCTGTCCGAAAATGGTGGCAATTCTCTGAGCATTTCAGTAAACTGTAGCCTTTGAGAAGGCTTACTAGAGTAAGGCTTAAGGTTCTAATTGGTAAAGAAGCACTCATATTAGCCAGGAGAGAGGAGTGTTTGCTATTTTGGATAGTGATCTTGTCTGTGCTTAGATTAAGCTATGAAATGGTATTGTTTTTTCTCACAGTTTCGGAGTGAACTTGTCTGATGTTAGTGAGATAATGTATATATAAGAGGACAATAACATGGTCTAGCTGTGTCAGACTAGTTCCTAGATGTCAGGGGCTGCTTTTTTTGTTTGCTTGTTTTTTGTTGTTTTTGTTGTTGTTGTTTTTAATTTCCCAGCACTGTGCCTAATACATGAGCACTGAATAAATATTTCAAGTTACTTTCAGATGTCAAGCGGAGATGCAAGTAAATGGAGAGCTTAGCACTATGTTCTGAGAAACTCTATCATTTCATGTCCAGACCAGAGAGAGAGGTTACATGGAAAATAAAAACAACCAGAGAGATGGAAGAAAAACAAGGAGGGTATGATGTCAAAGAAGCTGAAGGAAGGGGATTTTTCAAGGAAGAAAAAGTTAAAGAAGATGAATTCTGAACGCTGGAATTAGCAACAGGGAAGTCACTGGCAACAATGATGGGAGAAATTTCAGTGGAGTAATGGCTGAGAAAGGCTTGGTAGGGTGAGAAATGAGCAGGAGGCAGACAGCTGCTTACAAAGCGGGGACTAAAATTAGACTTCCTGAAGAGTGGTCAAGGAGGATTTAAATTCCTTTTTTAATATAGAAATTATTTTTCATATTTAAATGTTGATGAAATTATTCCAGTCAAGCAGAAGAGATCAAATTACAAGAAAGAGAAAAATTGATAATGAAACACAGTTGATAATGAAAGGTTTTAGAATAAGCAGGCAGGAATAGAATTCAAAACAAATGTTAATAATCATAGGCTCCCATTGTGGGTTTGTTTTGTTGTTGTCATCTTTGGCTTTTGTTTTGTTTTGTTTTTTTGTTTCTGTTTTTGTTTGTTTGTTTTTGCTTTCAAAGTATTAGCCATAATTGTCTAAATAAGGTTAAGTCACTGACAGGTTCTAAACTGATAAATAACATAATATTTGTATTTCAGAAAGATAATGGCATAAAGTGGAAGATAGATTCAAGGATTTTAAAACTGGAGGCATAGACAATATTTAGGAGACCAGTCCAATCATACTGAAAAAAGGCATGGACTTAAATGATAGCAATAAGAGCTGGAATAGAGAAGAGGGGAAAACTCAAGTTCTCAAGTAAGGGAAATGACACACTGTAAGCATCAGTTATAGCTGGTTCCACGAGGGTCACAAGGGTAAATGAGATGGCATGTAGTGGGTAACTCCTACATTTTAGACTTGAGCAACCAGGAAAAAGGGTAGTGCCATTTACTTTGTAATAAATGCAAGAGGAAAAGCAGATTTGGACAGGGCTGTCAGGTCATGGGAAAGATTATGAACTTTTTTTAAAGTCATGTATTCACTCATCCATTAAACACATTTCTTTTTATTTTATTTTATTTTATTTTATCTATTTATTTGACAGAGAGAAAGACAGGTAGAGAGGGAGCACAAGCAGGGGAAGTGAAAGAGGGCCTCCTGCCCAGCAGGGAGCTGGATGTGGGGCTCGATCCCAGGACTCCAGGATCATGACCTGAGCTGAAGACAGATACTTAATGACTGAGCCACCCAGGCATCACCATTAAACACATTTCTTAAAAATTACTTTATGTCAGAAAGTATACTAAACTCTGAGGAAACAAACATGAACAAAAGAGCTGTATTTCCTGCCCTACTGTACTTACTTTGGGGTGGTTTTGTGGGTGGTGGTTGTTGTTGTTTTGAGTTTGATGTGGTTTTATGATTTCTATGTATATATGTTAAATAAATAATTGAATAAACTAACATAGGGACCAGAGGAAAGGCTGAAATGTGTTGTATAAAATATACATATGTATATTAAGTATGTATATAAACATACATACACACACACACACACACACACACACACTCACACAAGAGGAAGGAAGGAAGGAAGGAAGGAAGGAAGGAAGGAAGGAAGGAAGGAAGGAAGGAAGGGAGGGAGGAAGGGAAGGAGGGAGGGAGGAAGGGAGGAAGGAAGACACTGATGACAGTCCTCTTAATGTATGTGTGTCCCCCCACCCCTAGACAGTTGGAACAAAGCAGAGTATGATTAAAGAAGGTATACTTCTTAAAAGTGTTTTAGATACATGGCTATTTTTGTGGTCAGATCATGTTAACTATCATTCTGACTTTTATATGAAAATATACAACTTTATATTAAATCACATGGAATAATTGATTTACCTTTGAGTTTAGACAGAGTTGGGGTGGAATTCTAGCTCTGGCCATCCAGCTGTAAGAACACAAGTCATCCAACATTTACTAGCCCAGTGTAAGGTACTGAAATGCATGGTTAATAACTCATTGTCCTTGCCCCTGGAGATGCTTTTGTATTTATGAAGCAGGCTAATTTTCATCTTTTCCAACATAAGGAAAAGAATCTTTCTCATGGATTTGTGGGGCATAAGTGGGGCAAGTATGCAGAACACTTTACGGCTGATACCTATTTCTCGGGATCATGTTATGAAGTTAGCCAAATAGTAACATCATCTTTTATGGTCACAATGTCACCAAAAGTACATTCTTCCAAAAATTAGTCAATGCTTCTATTTCTGGTATTGTTAAGTGTTCCCAATAGAGTGTTATGTTTACTACATATAATAAGTGATATATTTATTTCCTAAAACAAGGGAATCTTAATAGTTATAGTTTCACAGGCTGATTTTACAAGCCAGAGGCAACATTTTCTTGGTAGGACATAGTTATGTCAAAGCATCCACCTGGTGTAAATAATAAATGGCACATCCATCCTGAACTTGATGAATTAGGTTTTTACCAAATTTCTGTATTATTCAACGCTTTCCCAAATGGAGCAGGATGACTTAGGGAAGAGGTAATTAAGGGAAGAACTGAAAAGGAATGGAATCATAAAAGGGGGGAATCTGCCATACATTTCCATTAATGTTTGACAGTGAATCAAAGTACTAACAAAGTTTTGTACATCAATATTTTTCATTAACTGCTTATAAATTTTAAGCCCTTTTTTTTTTTTTTTTTTAAGATTTTATTTATTTGACAGCGAGAAACACAGTGAGAGAGGGAACACAAGCAGGGGGAGCGAGAGAGGGAGAAGCAGGCTTCCCGCCGAGCAGGGAGCCGGATGTGGGACTCGATCCCGGGTCTCTGGGATCATGACCTGAGCCGAAGGCAGTGGCTTAACCAACTGAGCCACCCAGGCGTCCCTAAGCCCTTTTTAAAAAAAAAAAAAAAAAAGTTTATTTATATTAGAGAGAGTGAGCATGAGCAGGGGAACGGCTAGAAGGAGAGCTGAGCAGGGAGTCTGATGCAGGGCTCGATCCTAGGACCTGGAGATCATGACCTGAGCTGAAGTCAGATGCTTAACCAACTGATCCAGCCAGGCAGCCCAAATTCTCAGCCCTTTAAATTCATTCATGTGTTGAAAAGCTGAAGATCCTTTACTTGTCATATAGTACCTTAGGGACTATAGCCCAAGTCTTTGTTGACTTTCTAGAATCCATAAACTACCACAAAAATCCTAGGAAGTATTCACTTTCTGGTTCTAGTAACAACTCTCTTCATGGACTCATGGGTATGCTGCCTGTGAATCCTCCATGCAATATTGTATGCAATGTATTCAGTAATTCTTAACCGGGAGTATGTGCAAATCTTCTGGGAGAGCTGATTTCTATAAAAGGTGATTCTTACAAGGAAGCTTTTTTCCCTAAATTGAGCAATGTCTAAGACACCTAACTATACCTCTTATAAGATAAATACATAGATAAAAGAGAGGAGGGTGGGGGTGGTGCTCTAAGTCACATGTCCTAGTAAACTTAGCTTTCTTTAGAAAGAAGACATTCTCAAACTTCAGTGTGCATTAACAAAGTGATTGACCCTAGGGAATATTCTAGAAGTAGAGCTTTTTATGTTCACATGGAACAATGGAGAAAATCACATTAAACTGCAATAAAGCATACAAGTATTTTAACCCTTTTTCCATCAATCCTGTACCACATCTCTGGAAGCAGTACAATCTATTACCACATCGATGATGCAATGAAACACACACATTTCTTTAGCATCAGGCTTTCTTTCTGGTTATAGATTTAAATCCTTTTAATATCAAACCCCAAGGCTGTAGAAAAAAATGCTATGAGTGATATTTGACTATACATTAGTCATTTGGGGCTCAGCAGACTTTTATATGGACTATGCCAACTTTACCTAGCCCATGTGGTTTTTCAATACAGTAAATAAAAGAGAAAAAAACCACAAACTTTAGAATAAGACTTAATCACATAAGTCCTCTGTGTTAGTCAGGGTTCTCCAGAGAAACAGAACCAATAGGATATAATGATACATAAAAGGAGATTTATTATGGGAATTTGCTCATGCAATTATTGAGGCTCAGAAGTCCTACAATATGCTATCTGCAAGCTAGTAAACTAGGAAAGCTAGTTGTTCAATTTAGTCTGAGTCCAAAGGTCTGGGAACCAAGGGACTGGATGGTGGTGATGGTGTACATTCCAGAGACTAAAGGCCTGAGAATCAGGAGCTCCAATGTCCAACTGCAGCAAAAGATGTCCCAGCTGAACAAGAGAGAATTTGCTCTTTCTTCTATTCAGTTCCCCAATGGACTGAATGATGCTAGCTCATACTGGAGAGGGTGAACCTTCTTTACTCAGCCTATTTAATCAAATGCTAGTCTTTTCTAAGAACAACCTCATACCCAGAAATAATGTTTTACCAGCTACTGGGGAAATCTCTTGGCCCAATCGAGTTGACAAATAATATTAACCCTCACATCCTCTTTTGTGATGCTCAGAAAATAACATGGACTTTTTGATCTTTGGTTTCCTCACCTGTGAAATACTAATAAAAATACATTTGTAGAGTAAAAAAAAATCTCTAGGATTAAAAAGAATTTATATGCCTAATACATAGTAGATGCTCAATACATTGTAGCGATTATTTTTAATTATAAATGTGGATTATTATTAACAAAGGCAAACTCTGAGATGCAATGCTGGTAGGAAACAGCAGCATTTCAAAAACACTTCCCATTGAAAAAGGAATCAGCCTTTCCTCTATGTCCTGAACAAAGAAACAGTGCAATATAATTTCTGAAGGACGGAAAACAATGCTTACCAGTTATATTGCCTTTTTTTTAAATGGATTTTATTTATTTATTTATTTGAGAGAGAGACAGAGATAGTGAGAGAGAGCAGGAGCGGAGAGGGATGGGAGAAGCAGGCTTCCTGCCAAGCAGGGAACCTGAGATCATGACCCAAGCCGAAGGCAGACACAACTGACTGAGCCACCCATACAATTCCCAGTTATATTGGTTTTAATTTTCTCCCTTCAATATGCAGTTTCCTAAACTATCTGAAATACAAATTTTAGGATGCAGAATTTTAACATGGCCCTAGGATTTTCACTCCTGTTTCATACCTATGATTCAGTTTCCTTCTATGGCAAGGGTAAAGGAAACTTATAGTAGTAATAAAAGGCCCAGATCAGTTGTCAAAATTAATCAAAAGGGAGAGTATGTGGATGGACCTGGATTAATCAGGTGAAGACTTCCAAAAGCAAACTTAGGCCTTCTGGAGGTTAGAGAGATTCTCCTGCTGGCTTTGAAACGTAGCTTCCATATTGTGAGAGATGTGTGGGGAGTCATAGGACAAGGAACTGGCAATGATCACTATAACCTGAGAGTGGCCCTTAGTTACAGCCAGCAAGAAAAAGGAAACCTTAATTCTATAGCTACAAAGAACAGAATTCCGCCAAAAATACTGAGCACCTAAAAGAGATCCCTAATCTCTACAAAGGGTCTGGCCCGGGCTGATCCTTTGGTTGCAGCCCACAAGACTCCTGGCATACAGACACAGTGAGATAATAAATGCATATTCTCTTAACCTCCTAATTTGTGATTATGAGTTATACAACAGGAAAACAACTAATACAAAATTCACCTTTTTCTAATCTTCCAACAGGCTATTTACATGACGGTTCAGGAAAAGATACTGTTCAGTGGTTTGAGACTCAGAAAATTGAATGTGACTGGAATAAAGTGATTTCAGCAAGCAAGACATCTGAACAGGCTCAAAATTTTCAAACATTTAGGCAAAGTTAGTAAGAATGCAATATCAGGGCAGAGAAATTGTTTTTTTAAAAAGAAGAAGAAACTTCACTTCCAACTCCATTAACAAACTACTCACCCTTAGCAATAACTAAACCAGTCCAAATTGGAGTGGTTCTTAATTAAAGACATAGTAACTTGACCACTATCCTAATAAAGTAGTCAAAGTGTTAGGAGACAATCTAATTGGAAGAAATGACTCTGTTTACCAGTGTAAATAATGTAAACAATCTCAAAGAACTAATTATGAGTGACTGGAAACCATTAGAAGGGTTAATGTGAATCCTTGAATTTGGTAAGCTATTTTAATATTATGGACTTACAAAGTCATATATGTCGTAGATATTTGTGGGTTCTAAATATGATCTAATAACTTAACATCTAAATAGAAAGAAGATACGAGCTTTGGAAAAGAGGAAAATAAGCTTGAGAGTTACCATAATGACCTCTTAATTTGAAACCTGTACATACTAAAACAAAATAAGTAAAATCGGTATATATTTACACGTTTTAGGTGTGAGCCCATAAAAGAATAGGGAATCTGTATTTCTTTTTCATACAGAAAGTTAAAACCAGCAAACAGCAAAGCAAAGTTGTAGTGCATTGAATCTGTTATCATCCTTGAAGAAATACACAGGGCTCAACTGTGAAGAAAGGCAACTTAAAGACTCAGATGCACTAGTGACTTCTGGTAAACTGGCAAGAAATGAGAAAGTACCAATGAGCTGCGTACTTTATTTCTTGTGAGCTGCGAACAGATTAGTCATTTTAGAGAACTTATGTAAATAGATTTTGTTCATGAGTATTTGAAAATTTAAATCTGAATGTGTGTGAGGGTGTGTGGATGTGTATTTGACAATTTGCATGTGTGTGTGAGCAAATATGAATGGAAAGGCAGAAAGGACATACAAGGAAATTCACCTAAGATTCTTTGCCCCTTGCCTAAATGGATTTAAAAGCAATTGTCAACCACAGAAAAACTGATCTGTAGCTGTATGTGAGTAGGTCATTTAGTATGAAGACTGTATTTCAAAGTCTCCTATTTTACTTCATTCCCAATCCAGGTAAACTTCACACACACACACACACACACAGCGCTTAATGCTATCAACCCTTAGCCAGGAAAGATATGAGTCTAACAGAAAACAAGTGAGCTCCATTTTCAGACTCTATCCAAACTTTGAGTACTGGTCCAATCCAAGCACAGTGTCAATGGGACAGGGTGTATATCTTTGATGGCTACTACTCATGAGCCAGTCCTCATTCTAAACTTTTGTATTTGGGAGGACATAAAAAAGTAATTTCCATCGATGTTGAGCAAATGACATGCTTGGCTTCGCTGGTAGTCAAATGAATGTTAAACTTCAATGAAAGCTCTTCCCTAGGGTAATATCAAGGTTTCCTATTGTAAGGGGATAGTCTGGGGGTATAAACGAGGGATTAGCACTGGTTTTACCACATTTTTCTATGCAACAATAACCAGTTTCATTTAAAATTGTTTCTCTATGCAAGAATTCATGTTCCTTGTAGAAAAATTAAAATATACAGAACGTGAAAAAAAAGCATAATTAAAAGCCTCCATTGACTTCTAGCAGTTTTAGTAGGATATTCTTCCCTTTTATCTAAGTAAAATGTATATGTAGATGTATAGCCTTTAAAAATACAATAGCTAACATAAAATTTAAATGAAAAATCCCCTGGGTGGCTAAAGCACTCTGGGTTTTACAGCAACATAAGTTGGAGGGTGCAACCAAGGGTCCCCAAGTATCCTCTGAATTGCAAGGGCAAGTCCAGGATATAGAGTAGGATATGGTGATATTTATCAAAAACAATATCTATATTTTCATATATCCTAGCAATAAACATAAAGTTGTCACATATTTAATAGGTTAAATTTGTATTATAATATATTGATATGATACTCAGATACAAGCCTCGCTTCAGGGTGTTTAACTGCACTTCAGCCTCGAATAGCAGCCTAATAAAAACTGTAGCAAGAAACAGTTTTACGACCCTCCATTGACTTGTGTTTTACATTATGTTATCTTATTGCAGACTTCTGAATTAAAGGTTAACAAACACTATTTAATGGTGTCTGAATGAATGAATGTACAGTGTATGAATACATGCCTCTTGGAATTTTTTTTATCAGTTTTGATACTGCACATGCTTTGTGATTTGGGTTAAGACATGACTGTAAGTGGGTGATGGCTCTTGACTAATTCTTTTAAGTAATATAAAATAGCCCATTTTGTTAGGCTTCCTCCTTAATCAAGTGCATATCCACCATTAAAGCAATCTGTCATTATTTTAACAATGTCATTAACGTCTACAATATAATTCACAGGGGCTTTGTTCTTCTTTCAAAATTAGTAGTACATACATTTATATAGAAAGCTTGAAATACAAAAACAAATTTAAGCAGCTTTCAACTCTAAGCTATACAAATATTTTTAAATGAGTTACATAGAAAGTATGACTTCACTAAGAAAAAAAAGCCCACAGAAATTACATGTCCATTAAAATGGATTAATAATATAAAATATAAATTTCATTTCTTTCCAATATAACAGATCAAGAAATATGGCTTAGTGTACTACTAAATGTACTTGGCCTAATGAAAATAATTTAAATTATTGGGCTACTGACAGTAAAAATCAGTATATAAATTTATGATTTTTATATATAAATGATTATTATCTGTCTTTAGAAATATTTTGGAAAATTTTAATGCATAAAAATAACATATTAAGTGCCTAATAAAAAAGATAAAATTTTATAAGCAAATTTAGATGATAATATTCAACCTTAAATTGCTAAAATACATCTTATTTATTACTGTAGCTTCAGTAAATAGAGTAAGATTCAATTAAAAATAAATGCAAGGAGAAAATAGAAATTTACAAAATAGAGGTTCTATTCCAAAAAAGGGTATATTTTTCTGTATTAAAATATATATAGATAAATATATAAATTCTATATATTTGTATATGTACATAAGTATATACTATTGTATAAATATAAACTACAACTGATACATATTTATTTACTGTTACCTAAAGTCGTCAATATGCATAAAAGCTCTATTAGTTTAACAAAATTTTCATCACTGATAGTAAGGTTACAAACAAATTGTCAAATGAAACTTAACTAGAAACATAGAGACATTATATTCATTTTGTAGATCATAGAAACCTCTAGACTTTACTTGTTTGCTCTTGCACTGGCTCTTAGAATAATCTATTATAAATTATAGAGAGTTGGAATTACATCTTTTCTCCCTTAATAAAGTAAAAATTCTTTAAAGATTAATATTCTGTCTTTCCATTATTCTCAGACTTTTAGCCCAGCACCTTGCCTATTACAAATACTAAATTAATAAATGTCCTGTAATTATCTTAAATATAACGTATCCAAAAATAATGCACCACCTCAACCTCAAGCTCTTCCTTCTCAAGATTCCTCATCTCAGTAAAGTTTCCAACCATCTACCTTCCCAAGGAAAAAAAATCGCATAGTCACCCACAATCCTTTCTCTATAGTCTCAAATTCATTCAAAATCCTGTTTCTGGACGCCTGGGTGGCTCAGTGGCTTAAAGCTTCTGCCTTCAGCTCAGGTCATGATCTCAGGGTCCTGGGATCAAAGCCCCCATTGGGCTCTCTGCTCAGCAGGGAGCCTCCTTCCTCCCCTCTCTGCCTGCCTTTCTGCCTACTTGTAATCTCTCTCTGTCAAATAAATAAATAAAATCTTTTATAAAAATCGTGTTTCAAATCCTAATATTTCTCAAATCTATCTTTTTTCTGTTCCCACTGCCTCATTTCTTGCTAAGCCCTCTTCTTCTTAGCATCCACCCTAACAGCTTAGTTGCTCAATACCTTTCTGATATTAAAACTTGTGGTATAGCAGCACCTGGATGGCTCAGTCAGATAAGCAAGCAAATGGCTGCCCTTCAGCTCAGGTCCTGATCCCTGAGTCCCAGGATCAAGCTCCCTGTCAGCTACCTGCTCAGTGGGGAGCCTGCATCTCCCTCTCCCACTACTCCCCCCCCCCACCATGCTCATGTTCTCTCTCTCTCTCACTCCCTCTCTCAAATACAAAAATAAAATCTTAAAAAAAAATAAAACTTGTGGGATATTTGAGTTCTATTTCCTGGGTCCAAAAACATAATACTATGTGGTACTGAGATAAGTTCGATTCAGTCTATTAAGAATTTGTATTTCCCAAATATGCTCCACCGTAACCATGCTGCAACCTCCTTCATCTCTCATTTCTTCTCAGTTTTGCCTTTTTCATAATTTTCCCCATCAGGGTGACTCACCATTTGTTTGGGGTAGAACCAAAATGCTTAATGTAGCTTAAAGGATAAACCCGAGACATTAAACATATACTGTATGAAATAAGACCAACAAGAATTTAAATTTGGAAATAAAATGCTGCATAGACAGACAAGGATAATCCATTTTAGATTTGAAGGATTATCAACAAAGATCAGAGCGGAGCGTGCCTTTTCTTCAGTGAGAGTTTTTAAGACACAGTAAATTTCTGGAAAATCTTTTCTCTAAACTGGTTAGTGGTCCTCAACTCAAGTGAACTCAATTAGTTTACTTCATCCTCTATACAAAAATCTTTTCCCTCTAAAATAACCACCTTAACAAACAAAATGCCATCACAATGGTGAATTATTATAGTATATCACACTGAGTTAATGGCTTCTGAGGCTCTTTCATGCTAATCCACATAATCAAAAGGAGTAGTAATTGCCTCTTTTTGTGGAAAAAAGATACAGTACATGGCAACAGAAATTTTACCCTACAAATTTAATGATAAACAAATTCCCAATTTATTTGTTCATCTAATACACATTTCCTAAGCCCTTCCTGGTGCAAGCCAATGGATCAGACCAGCCTAAGTGCTCACTCTTGATTCTCTATAGCTCATCAGGGTACAAAATCAGGTTCTCAAACAAGGATAAAGGCAGTCAACATATGGCATACAGTGACCATTTTGACATTATACAGGATTCATGTGGAGATTCCTGGATAACAAGATAGCTATAATGGCAATATCATACCGATTGGAATCAGCAGACCGCAATCTAAATCATACGTTAGATTCCCACTACCTATTTTAACTCTTTAAGGTCATCTAAACTCTCTGACTTTAAATTTTTTCATTGACTAAGCACTATGCATTTTACTGAGCAAGCATAAAGTAAGATAATAGATAGGTATCTGATACCTGCATGATGCTCTGCACGATTGCTGCATTAGTCTTCACAACAACTTTATTCAGCAGACACTGTATGTCTCTATGGATGCGGACTCAGAGAACAGGAAGGGGAGGAAGGTACCAAAGTCAAAAGTGAGTGAGAAAGCAGGAGAATCTCCATGTAAACCCAGGTGGTTTGACTTTAGAGTTAACACAGGTTACTGCATAACATAATACCTTCTTCATTACTTCATTATGAGGAATAAAAAAGCTAAATAAAAAGCACATCTTTCAAAGCCTAACGTGTTATGTAAATTTAATGAAAATTGGCTATTGCTATTATTAGTACATCACCAATCTGTTAAATTTCTGAGGTTTTTCAGAGATTGCCACAAACTTTGCCTGTCTTAGAAAAACAGAGAAGTGGGAAAGTTCCTCTCATTCCCTTCTTGGTTAAATGAAGAAAAAGTAGAAGGAAGAATGGAAAACACTGTTACTATTCTCAGGCACTTTCATATAGTATCTCACTGAACCGCCAAACAATACTCCCACTATATAGATAAGGAATCTGAGATCCAGAGAAATAAGCATGCTCTTTCTACTATATCACACTTTCTTATGAGATAGTAGATGAGGTATCTCCAGTATATCTAATGTAAAAACCCAGCTCAGTATGTCCACATATTTACTATAAATAAAGGATCAAAGAACATATACCCTTGCTTAACAAGGAAAATGTCCTTATCTGAGGTTAAATTATGGTTCTCCTCTTTATTTATAGCTTTTAGGAAACAAGGGGAATGTGTGCTCCATTGGAATAACCAAATGAAAGTCTAAAACCTTTTTCAAATGGCTAGAGGAAAAATTATGATGAGGAGAAATCATTTATAAATCTATTGGAAGGTATACAGGAAGGAGACCATATAACATCAATGAGATACTTTGCTGAGTTAAGACTAGTCATTTTCTTCAGACTCAAGTTTATCTGGAGACATTACTCCATTCACAGTTTTAAAGTTCTACTGAAATAAGAGAATGAGAAATTTAAATAGACATATTTTTCAGCTACAAAATATACACATTTTTACTGTTTCTTATACAATTTTATTCGATTAATTTGTTAATTCACTGATGTTGAACACAAACCTGTAGTTTTAAAAAAATTAACTTTTAATTGCAAAAGCATTCATTCATTCATTTACTTAATCATCCAAAAATCATTTTTGGACATCTGATAGGGACTAGCCCCTCAGACAGAGGTTTCAGAGACGCAGAAAGATGCAGCAACCCACGGAATGGGAGAGGATATTTGCAAGTGACACTACAAAGGGCTGATATCCAAGATCTATAAAGAACTACTCAAAATCAACATCCAAAAAGAAGATGAACACATCAAAAAGTGGGCAGGAGACTCATATGAAGAGGCACTTCTCCACAGAATATATACAAATGGCTAACAGATGAAAAAATGTTCAACATCACTAGCTATCAGGGAAATTCAAATCAAAACCACACTGAGATACCACCTTAAACCAGTCAGAATGGCCAAAATTAACAAGACAGGAAACAACAAGTGTTGGAGAGGCTGCAGAGAAAGGGAATCCTCTTACACTGTTGGTGGGAATTCAAGTTGGTGCAGCTGCTTTAAAAAACAGTGTGGAGATTCCTTAAAAAATTAAAAATAGAGCTACCCTATGACCCTGCAATTGCACTACTGGGTATTTACCCCAAAGATACAGATGAAGTGAAAAGCAGGGCCATATGTACCCCAATGTTCATTGCAGCAACAGCTACAGTCACCAAACTGTGGAAGGAGCCAAGGTGCCCTTCAACAGATGAATGGATAAAGAAGATGTGGTACATATATACAATGGAATATTACGCCTCCATCAGAAAGGATGAATATACAACTTTTGTAGAAACATGGACTGGATTGGAAGAGATTATGCTGAGTGAAATAAGCCAAGTAGAGAAAATCAATTATCACATGGTTTCACTTACTTGTGGTGCATAAGGGGTAATATAGAGGACAGTAGGAGAAGGAAAGGAAATGGGAAGTAGGGTAATTCGGGGAGGGAAACGAAACATGAGAGACTTTGGACACAGAAACAAACTGAGGGTTTGGAGGGAAGGGGGTGGGGGGATGAGAAAGCCTGGTTGTGGGTACTGAGGGCACGTATTGCATGAAGCACTGGGTGTGGGGCATAAACAATCAATCTTGGAACACTAAAAAAAGAAAATAAATTTAAAATTAAAAAAAACTAAAAAAAAAAAAAAAGAAAAGATGTAGCTGACCTTAACCCTGCCCTCCAAAGCTCACTGTCTAGTCTTGGGAGTTGAGATGGGAGAAGAGAATAATCTAATAGCAGTATTGTATAATGAATATTTTCAGAGGAGAGAAGGTACTGGTTGCTATTTGAGTACTTAATCAGGTACCTAACTTAGTCTAAGGAGTCAAGCAAACTTTCTGGAAGTCAGAGCATAACATTTAAGGGCTCAAAAATGAGTAAGTAAGGCCAATAGGGGTGAGAGAAAATGATGTGGAGTTGGTGGTACTCCAAAGAGAAGAAACAAATTGCACAGGGTCTGGTTTCCCACAGTGGCCTTGCCAGATACCACTAATTAGGCCCTATCTCTTAAAGAAAAATCTTTAACTTCAGAAAAAATATTTTAGTAGAATTACCATAGTAATATAGACGCCATGCGGGAACAGCACCCTGAACTGTCGTTTTACAATATATTGTCTTAAACTGGAATTGAGCATAACTGTCCATAGTAAGTGATTTATTATCACCTTTAGACAACCAGGCATCATGTTCTAGTAATTGGCATGCCAAGTACCTGATAGCACCAAATATTACAGTTAATGCAAATTATTATTTTTCCTGTGAGTTTAGTTAAGGGTCTCTATACTGATGTAATTAAAACTGCAGTGGCATTTGAAAAGCATCACCTAAATAAAGTACCATAAGATTTACTCTCTTAAGATTTGTAAGTAACCTAAGTAATTGAAATTGGCATTATTTTATTCCACATATGTTATTTCTCTGAAGAAATCAGTCTCTGCTTATATGTGTGGCCATATTATCGTCAAGTATTTCATTATTTTCATGGACAAATTGTTCACTAGTAGCACACCAACATCACATGTGGGAGCAAATGTTTGTTTAATAGCTAAATTTAGGAGTTCTCATTGCCATTATATATCCATTGAGAATTACAAGTTCCAGTTTAACGGAGAATTCCATGTTAATCGCATGCTTTATAATGAGACTGCTCATTATTCCTAGCCTTCAACACACTGATTAAACCCTTCAGTATATTCATCAAGTTGATATTTTTACCTACTGTCTTCACCTGTAGTACAGTGTAGTTTTTAAAAAGCAAATTGGAAAAAAGTGTCATTTATCGTTACCTATGTTCTAAACATATCCTCTGTGCTTATCACTGCCATGCACAGGTAGTGCACCAAGGAGGAAAGAAAACATTAGCCCTAAAAAAGGAGTCATTTATATTTCTGCTATCCAAATCAGATTCTGCCTTCATGCCATCCTGGAATACATGTGCATATGTATGGAAAATTGTCAACTCAGTAAAGGTAGGTAATCTCCATTCTATTTAGGAACTGAGGCTTACAATGGTTAAATAGAACCAGATGGCTCTCATAGATATATTCAAAACAGCAGAATACTCATTCTTCTCAAGTGCGCATGGAACTTTCTCCAGAATAGACCACATACAGGTCACAAATCAGGGCTCAACCAATACCATAAGATTGAGATTATTCCCTGCATATACTCTGACCACAATGTCTTGAAACTGGAACTCAACCACAACAAAAAGTTCGGAATAAAATCAAACATTTGGAAGTTAAAAACTATGCTGTTCAAGAATCTGTGGATCAACCAGGAAATCAAAGAAGAACTAAAACACTTCATGGAAACAAATGAGAATGAAGATACATCAATCCAAAACCTGTGGGATATAGCAAAGGTAATCCTAAGAGGGAAATACGTAGCCATCCAAGCCTCACTCAAAAAAATTGAAAAATCCCCAAAACACTAACTCTCATTACACCTTAAAGAACTGGAAAATCAACAACAAATTAAACCACCCCACACACAAGATGGAAAATAATTAAGGTTAGAGAAGAGATCAATGAACTAGAAACTAGAGATACAGTAGAACACATCAATAAAACTAGAAGCTGGTTCTTTGAAAGAATTAATAAGATCGATAAAACATTGGCCAAACTAATCCAAAAGAAAAGGGAGAAGACCTAATTTAATAGAATTATGAATGAAAGGGGAGAGATCACGACTAACACCAAGGAAATAGAAACAATCATCAGAAATTAATATCAACAGTTATATGCCAGTAAGTTTAACAACCTAGAAAATATGGATGCATTCCTGGAAACCTATAAACTTCCAAGACTGAAACAGGAAGAAATTGAAAATCTGAATAGACCTATTTCTAGTAATGAGATTGAAGCAGTGATCAAAAACCTCCCAAAAAAACAAGAGCCCAGGACCTGACGGATTCCCTGGGGAATTCTACCAAACATTCAAAGAAGAAATAATAGCTATTTTCCTGAAGCTGTTTCAGAAAATAGAAACAGAAGGAAAACTTCCAGACTCTTTCTATGAAGCCAGCATTACTGTAATCCCCAAACCAGACAAAGACCCCATCAAAAAGGAGAACTTCAGACCAATATCTCTGAAGAATATAGATGCCAAGATTTTTTTTTCAAGTTTTTTTTTCAGTGTTCCAAGATTCATTGCCCATTCCCCACACCCAGTGCTCCATGCAATAGGTGCCCTCAGTACCCACCACCAGGCTCTCCCATCCCTCCACCCACTCCCTCCAAGTCCCTCAGTTTGTTTCTGTGTCCAAAGTCTCTCATGTTTCATTTCTCTCTCTGAATTACTCTACTTCCCATTTCCTTTCCTTCTCCTACTGTCCTCTATATTACCCCTTATGCACCACAAGTAAGTGAAACCATGTGATAATTGATTTTCTCTACTTGGCTTATTTCATTCAGCATAATCTCTTCCAATCCAGTCCATGTTTCTACAAAAGTTGTATATTCATCCTTTCTGATGGAGGCGTAATATTCCATTGTATATATGTACCACATCTTCTTTATTCATTCATCTTTGAAGGGCACCTTGGCTCTTTCCACAGTTTGGCAATTGTGGCCATTGCTACTATGAGCATTGAGGTACATATGGCCCTTCTTTTCACTACATCTGTATCTTTGGGGTAAATACCCAGTAGTGCAATTGCAGGGTCATAGGGTAGCTCTATTTTTAATTTTTTAAGGAATCTCCACACTGTTTTTTAAAGCAGCTGCACCAACTTGAATTCCCACCAACAGTGTAAGAGGATTCCCTTTCTCTGCAGCCTCTCCAACACTTGTTGTTTCCTGACTTGTTAATTTTGGGATGCCAAGATTCTTAACAAGATCCTTGCTAATAGGATCAAACAATACATTAAAAAGGTTATCTGCCACGACCAGGTGGGATTTATCCAAGGGATGCAAGGGTGGTTCAACACACACAAATCAATCAACATGGTACAACAGATCAAAAAGAGAACAGAGAAGAACCACATGGTATTCTCAATTGATGCAGAAAAAGTATTTGACAAAATACAACATCCATTCCTGATTAAAACTCTTCAAAGTATAGGGATAGAGGGAACATTTCTCAACCTTATAAAATCTATCTACAGGGGTGCCTGGGTGGCTCAGTTGGTTAAGCGACTGCCTTCGGCTCAGGTCATGATCCCGGAGACTCCCCTGCATCGGGCTCCCTGCTCGGCAGGAAGCCTGCTTCTCCCCCTCTCCCTCCCTCCGCTTGTGTTCCCCCTTTGGCTGTGTTTCTGTCAAATAAATAAAATCTTAAAAAAAAAATCTATCTACAAAAAACCCAAAGCAAATATCACTCTCAATGGGGAAAAACTGACAGCCTTCCCTCTGATATCAGGAACAAGACAAGGATGCCAACTCTCACCACTATTGTTCAACATAGTGTTAGAAGTCCCTAGAAACAGCAATCAGACAACAGAAAAGAAATAAAAGGTATTCAAATTGGCAAAGAAGTCAAACTCTCTCTCTTTGCAGATGACATGATACTCTATGTGGAAAACCCAAAACACTCTACCCCCAAATTACTAGAATTCATACAATAATTCCGTAATGTGGCAGGATACAAAATCAGTGCACAGAAATCAGTGGCGCTCTTATACACTAACAATGAAAATATGGAAAGAGAAATAAGAGAATCGATTCCATTTACTATAGCACCAAAAACCATAAGATACCTAGGAATAAACCTAACCAAAGAAGTTAAGGATCTTTACTCGAGGAACTATAGAACACTCATGAAAGTAATTGAAGAAGACACAAAAAGATGGAAGAGCATTCCATGCTCATGAATCAGAAGAATAAACATAGTTTAAATGTCTATACCACCCAGAGCAATCTATACCTTCAATGCCATTCCGATCAAAATTCCACCAACATTCTTCAAAGTGTTGGAACAAACAATCCTAAAATTTATATGGAACCAAAAAAGACCCCGAATCGCTAAGGAATTGTTGAAGAAGATAAACAAAGCTGGGGGCATCACATTACCTGACTTCAGGTTTATTACAAAGCTGTGATCACCAAGACAACATGGTACTGGCACAAAAACAGACAAATAGACCAATAGAAGAGAACAGAGTCCAGATATGGACCCACAGATCTATGGTCGAATCATCTTCAACAAAGCCAGAAAAAAATATCCAGTGGAAAAAAGACAGTCTCTTCAATAAATGGTGCTGGGCAAATTGGATAGCTACATATAGAAGAATGAAACTAGACCACTATCTTATGCCACACACAAAGATAAACTCAAAATGGATGGAAGACCATCAAAATGGTGGAATTTTGATGGAATCCATCAAAATCCTGGAAGAGAACATAGGCAGTAACCTCTTTGACATCGGCCACAGCAACTTCTTTCAAGACACGTCTCCAAAGGCAAAGGAGACAAAAGCATAAATGAACTTCTGGGACTTCATCAAAATAAAAAGCTTCTGTACAGCAAAGGAAACAGTCAACAAAACAAAGAGGCAACCCACGGAATGGGAGAGGATATTTGCAAATAACACTACAGACAAGGGGCTTACATCCAAGATTTATAAAGAACTACTCAAACTCAACATCCAAAAAGAAGACGATCACATCAAAAAGTGGGCAGGAGACATGAAGAGGTACTTCTCCACAGAAGACATACAAATGGCTAACAGACACATGAAAAAAATGTTCATCGTCACTAGCTATAGGGAAATTCAAATCAAAACCACACTGAGATACCACCTTACAC
The DNA here is from genome assembly GCA_004023965.1 of Spilogale gracilis. Classification (NCBI taxonomy): domain Eukaryota; kingdom Metazoa; phylum Chordata; class Mammalia; order Carnivora; family Mephitidae; genus Spilogale; species Spilogale gracilis. Next base: position 49,329 of record PITA01003624.1, read on the forward strand.
CAGTCAGAATGGCCAAAATTAACAAGACAGGAAACAACAAGTGTTGGAGAGGCTGCAGAGAAAGGGAATCCTCTTACACTGTTGGTGGGAATTCAAGTTGGTGCAGCTGCTTTAAAAAACAGTGTGGAGATTCCTTAAAAAATTAAAAATAGAGCTACCCTATGACCCTGCAATTGCACTACTGGGTATTTACCCCAAAGATACAGATGTAGTGAAAAGAAGGGCCATATGCACCCCAATGTTCATCGCAGCAATGGCCACAATCGCCAAACTGTGGAAAGAGCCAAGGTGCCCTTCAACAGACGAATGGATAAAGAAGATATGGTACATATATACAATGGAATATTACGCCTCCATCAGAAAGGATGAATACCCAACTTTGGTAGCAAAATGGACCGGATTGGAAGAGATTATGCTGGGTGAAATAAGCCAAGTAGAGAAAGTCAAGTATCACATGGTTTCTCTTGTGGTGCATAAAGGGTAATATAGAGGACAGTAGGAGAAAGAAAGGAAATGGGAAGTGGGGTCAATCGGGGAGGCAAACGAAACATGAGAGACTTTGGACTCAGAAACAAACTGAGGGTCTTGTAGGGGAGGGGGTGAGGGATGGGTGAGCCTGGTGGTGGGTACTGAGGGCATGTATTGTATGGATCACTGAGTGTGAGGCATAAACAATGAATCCTGAAACACTGAAAATAAATAAATTAATTTTAAAAATGGTTAAATAATAATGGTGTACAATTAAGCTCAAACAAATGATCCAATGTCTGTAATCATAACCTATACACTCCTACCTCTCAGGTGTTAAAAAGAAAAGTTTCTCTAATGTGAGCTATTTGTTTTTTTTAAATGTGTAACAAAAATAAATACACAAAACATGTTAAGTCCCCAAAATACTATCTTGAGTCCCTTAAGTTCTGATCCGCTCCCACCCATATTCCAGGAGCAAAAGAAAAAGAAATCCAAATAGTAACTTTGAAACATTGCATTTTACCTCTGCTTACTAAAACTGTAGCAGTAAAGAAATATTTGTAACATAATGCTATGGAAATATAGTAAACTCATCATAGGGTCGTTTTACTCAAGAAGCAGTTTTTTCAAAGAAAATAGAAAGAACAGATGTATAATAAAATAAAACCACACACTTTATTATTTCCTGTTCTGATCGTCCACATGGTCTGCTACAAGAATATGTATCTACTCTGTGTTCTGGTTACCTCTGAGCATATAACTAAACAAAATTATTATATCCAGTGGCTATTTTTAATGTAGAGAATGAATCTTTAATTCACAGAGAGCAGCTGAAGATTTCAGCCCTGCACTTGTAAATTTTTTTCTTGTATCATATCCACGACTACTCAAAAGCTCAATCACAGTTTCTACTGCACACTTCCAAATCTTTTTCACATCTATGAACTAAGTTTATCTTCATGCCTCTGGGAAGTAATTAAGATTATTCCAACTTTATAAATAGGGAGCAGAGGCACTGGTCGATGTAACCTTCTTAAGTGAACAGACTTGCAGACAAAATAGTACCTTAAAAATGATAAACAGCCCTCTTTTGAAAATTGTCATTGAAATGAATATCCATATATAAAAATAGAGAGCCTATATCACATTGGATACATCATGGGGACATCACACATCAGAATTCCCAAGTGGTCTGCTACTGCAGACATTACTAGAATGAAGGGTCAACTCAACCCATAATCACTAAGGAGCATCTAAAAAGTGAGTAGATGGAATCCCAGCAGAAATTCATAAACACCTTCTAATTTGATTGGGGGAGGATAACTAGAAACCACTGTGAGCAGGGATCACATGACAAGGTTTTTTCTTCTCCTGTGCCTACCCAAGAATAAAATAACTGTCATAGCCAGCTCCTACAGTGAGTTTAAAACATAGCCTCTATTTTTCAAATGCTCTGTTTAAATGATGACATATATTTTAACCCCTCATATTGATCTAATTTTCAAAACATCACCATATTTTCATATGCCAAGAGATTTTGTTTTGTTTTGTTTTTTTCTACTTGCTTGGATGGGGGTGGGAGTGTCTCTATGTCAATATTTGGATATTGGGTAGATTTTGTCTGAAAAATGTGACTCTATATTTAACTCTGCCTTTTAGGTCCAGATGAGGGGATAAGGGGCAAGTTAATAGTTAGCTATAGTTCTACTTTGTCAGGTCAGAAATTCAATAGCCCAACTGAGGAACACCCTAGAACTGAGCTTGAGTACTGCCCCCATTGGGGGGGGGGGTGCTGCTGTTAGTATGGTTACTTTCTGCTAGGTAAGGAATATAAAAGGCAGATAAAACACACACACACACACACACACACACACACACACACACCACAAAGCAGTAAAAGGAATTTCTAAATTTAAGCGAAACAGAGAGCAAATAGAGGAGAAAATAATCTAGGAGGAGGAAGAAGAAAAATTTTCTAAAGCAAGATAAAGCTGGGGATTGAAAGATGCCAAATATACCAAATACCAATACCAAATATTTGAGATCTGAATGCGAGCAATCCCAAATGATCACAAAGACAGAAGAATCAGGTAATGAGAAAACTATCAGTTGGTTAATAAGGCTGATCTGAGAACCCAGCTTAAATCTTAGCCCACAACAGCATTCCCAATGGGTTAATCCTGAATCTGGGCAGAGCTACCCATACACTCACTAGCAGGGCTGTGTGACTGCAGGTCTCCAGCATAGCGGCTTGTACTTACCACAGGGATGGGAGAAGGCCAGACACGATCCTCTGTGCAGGCAGGATGCACTAAAAAAGAGAAAGAGAGAGAGAAATGTTCAGAATCTGACCATCATTTGCCAAATTCACAAATCAAACAACTAACTCCTTCTAGGGAATGCTGAAAATAGGAAGAATGCCTGTCTAAGGGGACCAAGGGTGCTACCAAAGTTTCCTCATGGGCCCTCAAGGCAATGAAATAGCACTTCCTCTTCCCATTCATACACATCCTAGGCAAAACAAATTGAAAAGATCAACCGGTTCTACTTTCTTGGAAGTACATAGTAAGGGGAAAATTCATACATCCATTCCAGCAGAAAACAAAATAAACAAAAAACACATTATCACTAAAAATAAAAAATAATCAATTGTCTTCTGTTTTTTTCTCTCTTCAACATGAACTTTCTAGGACAAAAAGGAGCATTAGTTATAGAATTTTGAGAAAAAAGAATGACTCTAGGCCAAGAAGGAACAGGAATATATTGTCAGGCATATTATAAGAACAATAGAAATACACTGCCAAGAACATAGAGCTCAGAAACCTGCCACTTAATTATATTCCTCCAAAATTGTCCAAGGACATTCTCCAACTGATGGAGAGGTGGATCGAACACACTTAAAAACACGAGCCATTATATTATAAAGGGGCACTGGTAATTTTGCAAATGCTCTGTTTAAATGATGACATATATTTTAACCCCACATATTGATCTACTTTTCAAAACATCACAGTGGTGCTTGACTATTTCTTATAAATACATCCATCAGACTTCATGCAAATGCCATAATGTTAAATACTGAAAGGGAAAACATATATTCTAAAAATGAAAAATAACCTGAATTTTGAAATCAGGAATTATGTGATAATAAGCCAGAAATTTCAATATGGGGTGGGGAAAGCAACTAAAGTAAGTGCATGTACCTAAATTTATCATTTCTTGGAATCCCTAGAAATTGCTTCATTTTTAATTTAATAATTTGAAAAAAGTTTTCAATATCTTAAGAAACACTAATATATGTTCCTTCCATATTCCCAAGCACCAACGAAATAAGAAATATTAAAATATCTGAATATTGAAATAAAAAGAAAACATTATTGAGTAGGGAGCTGAAAAAGAAATCAAAGCTTAAGTGATGGGCTATACATAATACAAATTTAAAAGGGTTATGTATAAATCAGATAATTTAGACAAAGATATACTCACCACATATACTTAAAAAGTGTTTTGAATAAAAAAGAAAAAAGTGACTAAAAAGTTAAAGAGGACTAGGTATTAAAAAGCAAAGAAAAAGAAACATGTAAAAGAAACAAAGTTTCTTACAAAAATAGTAAAATAAAAAAATAAAATAAATCTAAACAATATAGGGAACAGAAAATCAGGAATAAGTTTAAATTGTAAAAGAATACTATATGCAAAATCACACATTTCCTTTGAATAAAAAAATCAATTAGAAGGTTAACTTTCTGGGAAAACATAAATGACCAAAACTAATTCATAAAAGATGTAGATAATGCTCTGATACGAAATGTTTATAAGTTACCAAGGTATTATATTCAAATATGACTTTATACATTGATAAATTTATGGATTAGGCTTTCTGGAATTCTAAAGAATAAGTTATTCTCCTAACTTATAAACAATTCCAAAAGCTAGAAATAAAGTATAATCATCATAATTCACTTTTACATAGCTAGTGTAATGAAAATGTGGCGAAGACTGTCTATTTAAAAAAACAAATGTCAGGAGCTCCTGGTGGCTCAGTTAAGTTCTGCCCTCAGCTCAGGTCATGATCTTGGAGTCCTGGGATGCAACCCCACATTGGGCTCCCTGCTCAATGGAGAGCTTGCTTTATCTCTGTCTCTGCCCCCTACTCATGCTCTTTCTCTCTCAAATAAATAATTAAATCTTTAAAAACAAAGAAACAAAGGCTGAGATCTAAGAGCTCTCTGAAGTCTTTTCTCTAGTTGTTTACTTTGTTCTAAAAAACTATAATACTCCTAGAATGTATTACTAAAACATTCAACTAGAGCGTTGAAAGGGCCTCCAATAAATGTATTAATTATTGGTATAAATATTAATATCTTTACATGCCAAGTTGTCCCATCCAAGAGTATGGACTACCTTTGCATTGTCTGAGCTTTTAGCATCCTTTAATATAGTTTTAGTTATTCCCCACAGAAATCTCAGGACTTCTTTGTTTAAATATAAAATACTTTATATTTTTTGTTAATGATGATAGCTAGAATCTTACATTTTGTTAAGTTTTCTGGTTGCTTGTTAGTACTGATTTTTTATTAATTGTTGTCATAAGTCAATCTTCTATCTGGAACTCCCTTTAATAATAATTCTGAAACTATGATCAGACAAATTATACTATAATGTGAAAATAAAATAGACATTTATCAGTTACAGACTGACAAATATTCTGAATTATTATTAATATATGTGATTCTAATGGAAGAAGAATGGATTCAGGAGTAAACAGGGATAATGAACAAAAACTTTTTTTTTTTTTTTAAGAAAATCCTTTATCAAGTCTAGGAGTGCCTGGGTGGTGCAGTTAAGTGTCTGACTCTTGGTTTTAGCTCAGGTCGTGATCTCAGAGAGAGACCTACATCAGGCTCCGCACTTTCTGCTTAAAATTTTCTCTCTCGCTACCCCTCCTGTTCATGCTTTCTCTCTCTCTAAATAAATGTATCTGTTTTTAAAAATCACATATTTTAAAAAATGGAAAAAATAAAATTCATTATTAAGTCTACATAAGTGGGGTTTTAAAGTTTACTAATAATAAAAAAAATAAAGTTTACTAATAATAATCTGGAAATAAAATTTCAGGTGACATCAACATGGGAAGTTGTGGCTGGAGGTACAGATGAAAATAAAAGTATGCTACTGTTCCTGATTTATTTAAAGGGGCTAGTCATACTGATTAGAATATAATAGAAAAATAAAGCTCAAATATGTTTATTAAAAATCTGAAAGTCTCTTGTCTCCTTTTCTCATCACTAGCAGAGGCAGAGGAATGAGCCAGCTGTATTGATATATTCAACATGGCTGGAGCCAAGAAAGTAGCTCCATGTTCAGGATTTTGGTTGCATACAAGGAGTTTGAGTGAATAAATAAATATAATGGGGGTAAAGGGAGCAATACTCCTCTTTGTCAAAAAAGGAAGTTATAAATATGAAAAAGGAGAGGACTAAAATAAGTCCTGTGATGTTGGTTTGGTATTGGGAGTATTAATATGAACACATGGCTTTTTATATACAAAGAAAAATATAGAAATAAGTATAGAAGTGTATGTGGATACACATATTCCCTACCTCTGTCCTATAAGCCATGACACCTCAGTAAAAATGAACACACTGAGCACCCAAATCTTAGTTTCTACATCCCTCTCCTCATTAAAAAGAATTAGGGACTCTTGTTGAAATGGCTGTGTCAGAAAATAAGAACTGCTCAAAGAATGAAGGGGACAGATAAAGAACACAAAAGCAAGCAGAGAAAGTCAAGTATCATATGGTTTCACTTTCTTGTGGAGCATCAGGAGTAATATGGAGAACAGTAGGAGAGGGAAAGAAAATGGGAAGTGGGGTAAATCGGTGAGAGATGAAACATGAGACTTCGGACTCAGAAACAAACTGAGGGTCTTGTAGGGAAGGGGGTGGGGAGATGGGTGAGCCAGGTGTTGGATATTGAAGGCAGAAATTGCACGGAGCACTGGGTGTGGGGCATAAACAATGAATCTTGGAACACTGAAAAAAAATTTAAAAAATATATCATTTCAAAAAAAAAGAACACAAAAGCAATCTGGAAGGGCCACATCTCAGATAATATAAGTATTAACATAAAAAATTATACTAACGGATAACCTCCTAAATATCAAAACGGCATTCCGTATTATATTTTTAACATAAAAAAGAGCAATACTGGGGGGAAACCAAAAGATCTATCTTACAATAGGATGTAAAGTAATAAATCAGGAATTAATGGAATTGATAGGGGTGCCTGGGTGCCTCAGTTGGTTAAGCGACTGCCTTTGGCTCAGGTCATGATCCTGGAGACCCGGGATCCAGCCCCGCATTGGACTCCCTGCTCGGCGGGAAACCTGCTTCTCCCTCTCTCTCCTTGCTCGTGTTCCCTCTCTAGCTGTGCTTCTCTGTAAAAAAAAAAAAAAAAAAAAAAAAACTTTTAAAAAATGTAATTTATAAGCCCCTATGATAATCATCATAACAAGTATTTCAGGTAAATATCAGCAATGAATGCTAAAAATGGTAGGTAAAATTTTAATGAAAAAACAGGCTATTTACAAAGTATCTCTATAAACAAAAGTATAGTCTAATTCTAATATTGAAGAAATATCAAATAAACACAAATTGAAGGACATCATACAAAGAAACTGGTCTACACTTTAAAGAAATATATAAAGGTCATGAAAAGTAAGAGAAGATTAAGAGATCTTTCCATATTGAAAGGGACTGTAGACCCATGATGCCTAAATATAATTTAGATTGGATACTGGACTATAATTAAAAAAGTAGAGGACATTATAAAAACAGCAAAATATGTTCATGGTGATACTGTATCTAGGTAGATTTCCAGATACTGATAGTTGTAATGTGTTATGCAGGAGAATATCCTTGTTTGAAGAAGTGCACACTAAAATTTTAAGGGGTAATGGAGCACTTACTCTCAAGTACTTCCGTCAAAAGTTTGGGTGTATGTGTGACTAATGTAATATTAAAAAAATGTTTTTTAAATGACCAGAATGTAGGTGAAGAGTTCATGGGAGTTCTTCATACAACGATTACAACTTTTCTGTAAGTGTGAAATTATAAATAAGTAAAATATTCAAGGGTAGTTAATGTAGAAACATAATGAGTTGACTAACTCAAATCAAGAAATAAAAAAAAAAAGAACAAAAAGCAAGTCTAGAAAGTAAAAACACCAAAAAAGATGAAAAAAATAAGACCCAAACATAATATAGTTAGCATCAATATTAATGATTCCACTGCACTTTTTAAAAAGAGAGACTCTAATATAGCTATAAAAAAGCAAACTGCCATTATATGCTGTTTATAGGAGACACACCTAAAACAAAATGATATGGGGAAATAATAAATGCATAAATAGAAAAGTATATACTTTTATAATTTAAAAAGTTAATGTAGCAATATTAATCTCATACAACATAATTTTTTAAAAGATTTTATTTTATTTTATTTTTTGAGAAAGGGAGAGAGAGAGAGAATGAGCGCATGGGCACATGAATGGGGAGGAGGGACAGAGGGAGAGGGCCAAGCTGACTCTCCTCTGAACACGGAGCCCAATGCGGAGCTCAATCCCAGGCCCTTTAGATCATGACCTGAGCCAAAGACAATCACTTAACTGAGCCACTCTGGCACCTCCTCATTCGACATAAATTTAAAGCAAATGCATTACAAGAGCCTGTAAGTTTGGGGTTCCTGAGTGGCTCAGTCGTTGGGCATCTGCCTTCAGCTTAGGTCATGATCTCAGGACACAGGCCCGTGTGGGGCTCCCTGCTCATTAGGAAGCCAGCTTCTCCGTCTTTCTCTCCCTCTACCCCGGCTTGTGTTCCCTCTGTTATTGTCTCTCTCTGTCAAACAAATAAAATCTTTAAAAATAAAAAATAATAAAAAATAAAAGACTACAAGTTTATATTTGCAGAAGAAATAATAAATTGAGAAGATATAATATACATAAAACTTTTGCACTTAAAACATACCTTTAAATATGCAAAGCATATTTACTGAGGATGGTATAACAAAGGGAAATACATTAACAAATACATAATGTTGGTGGGAGACTTCAGCAAAATTTTCTTAGGCATCAGCATAAGAAGAAAAAAACTACATAGAAATTTGAAAAATATTCAATATACAGTCTTTAAAAAAAGTTTGAAACATATGCAAAAGTTGACCAAATTCAGGCAATATGCAAGATGAATCCTGTAGTTTAATGACTATACCATGAGTAAAAAGCATTTATTTGTGGAATGCAAGAAAAGAAAATCTAAAAATGTGAATTATATATGTAATTCATTATGGAATAAAATTATATTAACATCCTACTTTAAACTGAAAAGAATTTGATAAATGTTAACATTCGTTTATAATTGTAAATACAACACTTGGTAAGCTAGAAACCGAGAAGAGTGCTCTTGACTTAATGAAAGGTATGACCCAAAACCCATGGCACTTACTCTGCTTAGTGGGGAAATATTACAAGTCTTCCAATTAAAGGCAGTAATGGAGACAAGAATTCTGCCATCAAGAATACTCTTACTGCATTACTATTTATATAAACCTAGATGTTCTAGTCCATAAGTATGAAAAGAAAAAGAAATTAGGGGCGCCTGGGTGGCTCAGTTGGTTAAGCGACTGCCTTCGGCTCAGGTCATGATCCCGGAGACCCGGGATCGAGTCCCACATAGGGCTCCATGCTAGGCGGGAAGCCTGCTTCTCCCTCTCTCACTCCCCCTGCTTGTGTTCCCTCTCTGGCTGTGTTTCTCTCTGTCAAATAAATAAAATCTTAAAAAAAAAAAAAAAGAAAAAGAAATTAGAAAAAATATTGGAAAGGAAGAGATAAGGTGGCTGTTATATGTAGAATGTACAATTATCTACCTAGGAAGCTAAACTATCAATTAGGAGTTACTAAAACTAATATTTAGTGAGATGACTGGATACAAGATTAACATATAAAAAACAAATGGCTTGCCTATATTCCAGGGAGGTAGAAAAAAGGTAACCAAACAAACCAAAACCAAAGCTAATGTACTGTGATGGTGGTGGTGGTAAATAGGGGATTTCAGAAACCACATTATTAAATTCCGTAACAAGAAGAAAAATGTGACATGTCTCCCAAGACTATTACAACAAAGTGAGATTGTAATCTTTTTTAAGAAAAATTTATCTTTAAGAAACCTCAATTAACACACTGTGGAATTATTAACATTAGTTAATAACCCTTATTTACCACTATAAATTTCACAATAATGCATTTATCCATAAATGTTTTATAGTTTTTAAACAACTAAGCCACATAAACAGTATTATGTGAAACACAGGAAGTTATTAGACAATTTATTAAAAATAAGAGAATTTGTACCTTCTATTGCAGTCTAAACTTGAAGAAAAATGGATGCTTTTGAGACATTATTTGGCCCTTTCAAACTGAGCTGGAAGTTGATATTGATTTCTAGAGGAAAAAAAATGCATTCTTTCCAATCTTTTTTTTTTTTTAAAGATTTTATTTATTTATTTGACAGAGAGAAACACAGCTAGAGAGGGGACATAAGCAGGAGGAATGAGAGAGGGAGAAGCAGGCTTCCTGCCAAGCAGGGAACCCGATGTGGGGCTCGATCCTGGGTCTCCAGGACCATGACCTGAGCCGAAGGCAGTCGCTTAACCAACTGAGCCATCAAAGGCGCCCCCATTCTTTCCAATCTTATATCATCTTTATTAATGTGAGGCTGAATGTGTCCCACCAAAATTATTATGCTGAAATCCTAACCCGAAGGTGATGGTAACTGAAGGTGGAGCCTTTGAGAAGTGATCTGTTCAAGAAGGTATAGACCTCATGATGGGATTAGGACCTGTATGAAAGGGACTCCAGAGAGCTCTCTTGCTTTTTCTGTCCTGTGAGAACACATTATTAAGATGGCTGTCATCTATAAACCAGGAAGCAGGGAGGTCCTCACCAGATAGCAAATCTGATCTAATCTGATCTGATCTGCCTTGATCTAAGACAGATTTGTGAGAAATAAATGCTTGTTGTTTAAGCCCTCTACCTAGTCTAATGTATTTTTTAAGCAGTCTGAACTAAGACATTTTCCATATCTTTCTTCCCAACCAGCAATAATTAGTTTGAACATATGATACAAATTTCATTCATAAAGGTAATGTACCTGGGAATAATATTAAAATTTTTATACAGAAAACTGTATATTTTTACTGAAGGACATAAAAGAAGACTGACAGAAGAGAAATACCACCTGCACTGAGGTGATTATCTCATATTACAAACAAGTCAGTTTTTTTTCTCCAATTCAATCTATAAATTTGATAAATTTCAATAGTATGTTTGTGTGTGAGTGTGTTACGTAGAAAAAAAATGATAACTGGGTAGGGATTGGAATTAAATATGGTAATTCAGGTGGACTTTAACCATACTTTTAGTAATCTGTTTTCTACAGAAAGGAGGTGCTCAACTATTAAGTGTGTAATTAACTAATTTGAAAACAATTGAAAGATATTTTCTCTATTTTAATAATACTGATCTCTTAGCATTTTTATTGTCCAAGTTTCTTTTTATTCATCTTTTTTATATTTCTTATAATAAACATGTAGTAATTTTATAATTAGAACAATATGTATAATTTTAAAATAGATAGCACATTATTGAAAGAAGAATGTCACTTGACCTTTAGTTTAGAACTCTACAGATTACATAGTCTAGATTTAGCCCACCAAAAGTATATATATGATGTTTTTGTGTTTTGTTTTTTCCCAATAACTCAATTCCAAGTCTTCAAAGAGGAAACATAAGTTTAGTGCACTAAAAATCTATAGTCGGGCTCAATGCCAGTAGGTATCATCTTTTCATGAGGTCCTGTGTGTATTCTTGTCAGGGACTCATGGGTGATGCCAGGAAGCCTTTAAGGATTGTAAAGAGCTATGGTTTTACATTCCTGAGAGCAGTATAGTCTAGAAATTCACTGAGAAGTCAGCATGTGTTTACAGAAACTCAGGCTTTAATTAGCCAATGCCCTGAGGTCACTAAGAACAATAATAAACAATCTTTATCATCAGTTTAGCACAGTGCTCAGAGGTGCATAAGAAACAAAGCAGCCAAACCAACACTGGCAATTAATAGGGAGATTAAGATCACAGACATACTTGCCACACAGTAGCCAGTAAGGAATACTGACTATATCAGCTATATCCAGTCATAAATCTTCCATTACAATGCTAAAACAATAATTAACAGATGAAAATCAAAATGAGGTCTCCAAGATGGTAAATCTTTAATAGTTTTAGTGTACACTTACATTTAGATATACTTTCTTTAAAAGCATGTTTTTGAGTCATTTGAAAAATTGCCATGACAATATTTCAAGGAAATTATGTTCAGGTTATAGCAAACATGAAAAATATTAATCCTAAGAAACTTCACTTTAACCTTTAAAAATACTGAGAAAAAGCTTGAAATAATTCAAAATAAGGAGTTCTCTTTATAAAATTCAACTTCTGAAGTATCTGACAGTTCAAGAAAAAATGAAGTCTTACTTTAAGAATGGAGAGGAGGGGTGTCTGGGTGTCTCAGTCAGTTGGGCAGCTGCCTTCAGCTCAGGTCAGGGTCCCAGGATTCTGGAATAGAGCCCCACGTCAGGCTTCTTGCTCAGCAGAGTCTGTTTCTCTATCTCTGCCCCTCCCCATCACATATTCTCTGTCTCCTAAATAAATAAATAAATAATCTAAAAATAATAACAAATAAAATAAAATGCTAATATTTGTTTCTGTTCCTTCAAATACTTATTTCAGAATTATGGGCATTGATCATGCTTCCTGAAGAGATTCACACAGAAAATTCAGTGTAGTGGTAATAGCATAAGTATAATATATAAATGTAGAGAGAACTAGCTCTCCTCTAAACAAAACTAGCATATAACACTAGTAAAAACAAAATCATAATGTACCTGGGAATAAAACTACCAGGTTAACGCTCACAATACGTTAAGTTTTCACAAGCACCTACTTTGTCAAATGAGTCTTTTTTTTCTTTTTCTTTAAGAAAAATCAAGGACAATGATGGAACCTGAGAGAATAACTCCTGGTAATATTCTGTTGGACAACATGACATGTTGAATTACTTGTGTCTTTCAAAATCTTGCCTAGTAATGGAATTTTTTTTAAATGATTTTCTTCTGTTAGCTATAAAATCAGTGAGTCAAATGTATTTAAAATCTGGAATGGAACACTACTGCAAAATTCTACTTAAGATATGACATTTGTTGTAAAGAAAAAACAATGCTTAACAGAAATGGAAAGTAAAACTGCATTTCTACAGTTGCTAGTAGTCCTTGAGGCAGACATTGAAACAACTTCCCACCAGAATGTGTATGAAAACAAAACAATAAACCTCAGACCAAGCCCAAATCAAAGAGAGAGAAATTGCTGTTAACATACAGACGAAATTTACCCCAAATATAGGACTGAAAAAATAAGGAAAGCCTACCTGAGGAAAAAGAACATGTAGGAAAGCTTCCTTCATCACTATGTTTAGGTTCAGATAATCTCTTAACTACCAGAATTACTGGTCCTCTTCCTTTACTGGATCGATGCTACTATTGTGATAGAGAAAGTAGATTTTCATCTCTCCAGTCCCAATCTCAGTTCCCCAGGGGAGTATAGAGAAGCTTGTGATTGTTGAACAACTAAATGAATTAATCTCTCCATATTCATTCAGACATAGAAACTCATAGATGTTGGTTTTGGCAAAATGTTTCAGTGAGGTTTAGCCCTGACCAAAAGAGCTTTAGAGATAGAAGACAGTAGAGAGGACTGGGTATGGGTGAGTATTACAGAAAAGGAATGGGCATAGATCAGGGAGTATCCATCTGTATTGGTCCAAGGAACCAGAGCAACAAATATACACGAGACACTGGACATTGGGAACTGTGCTCTGAGATCCTGAAACAATCTGCTCTCCTGCCGTACCTCCAAAGGATATTCTACCTGTATTCAAGGATGAGTGAGTAGAGCCAAAAAACATCCCTACACCTTGGCTGTTGACAAATAATGGAAACAGAAGAGGTTTTCCTTTCCCATCAATAAAAAAAGAAAACCAATAGCATAGAGCTTATGAAAAACACAAACAGGGGAAAGGAAGACCCAGAGTTGCACCCTCCCCTGAAAATAATCTGGTACAAGAACCAGCACAAACTTGGGGGAAAAAAACATCTAGAATCCGGGCGCATGAGTGGCTCAGAGGGTTAAGTCTCTGCCTTGGGCTCAGGTCCTGATCCCAGGGTCCTGGGATCAAGTCCCATGTCAGGCTCTCTGCTCAGCAGGGAGCCTGCTTCCAGCCTCTTTCTCTGCCTGCCTCTTTGCCTATTTGTGATCTCTCTCTCAGTCAAATAAATAAATAAATAAAATCTTTTAAAAAAAGGCATCTAGCATCTACAATAGCATATACAAGTACATGATACGGAAACAGAAAGCCATGAAGAAATAATGAGCTGAGACAAAAGAAAAAGATGAGAAACAAAAATTATAAAGTAGATGACAAGTAAATTAACTGCTATAATAGAATTATAAACCACAATGGTTGTGAATGAAATATTGGATCAAGACAGTAAATTCTGATCATATGACACTCTTCTCTCTTGTCACAGATGCTAGAAATAACATACATATACAAAGACTGTTTTCAGATAATTGATTTATAGCACTGCAGGAAAAGATAGAAGATAGAAAGGAAACATTATTGGATTTATAAAAAATTAAAGCTAAAGAAAATTATTACTCTAAAAATAATATACAGAAAAAGTTATAGAGTAAGGGTTGCAACAAATTTAGTAAGAAGGGAGAGTTCTCTGAAAAAAAATTGTAATGGAGGAAGGAAGTAGAAAAGAAAAAAGAAGTCACATAAGAATGTCAGTTCACCTTATACAGGAAGTCAGTAAAGTGTCAGAATATAAAATCAATGCACAGAAATCAGTTGCATTTCTATACACCAACAACAAGACAGAAGAAAGAGAAATTAAGGGGTAGACCCTATTTACAACTGCACCCAAAACCATAAGATACCAAGGAATAAATCTAACCAAGGAGGCAAAGAATCTGTACTCAAAAAAATACACCATACTCATGAAGAAATTGAGGAAGACACAAAGAATTGGAAAAACATTCCATACTCATGGAAATAGAAGAACAAATATTTGAAAATGACTATGTTACCTATACATTTAATGCAATCCCTATCAAAATAGCATCAATTTTTTTCAAGGAAATGGAACGAATAATCCTAAAATTTATATGGAACCAGAAAAGACCCCAAATAGCCAGAGGAAGGTTGAAAAAGAAAGCCAAAACTTTCTTTTTCCAGACGTCACGCTCTATTACAAAGCTGTTATCATCAAGACAGTATGGTACTGGCACAAAAACAGACATACAGATTAATGGAACAGAATAGGGAGCCCAGATACAGACCCTCAACTCTATGATCAACTCATCTTCAACGAAGCAGGAAAGAATATCCAATGGAAAAAAGACACACTCTTCAACAAATGATGTGGGGAAAATTGGACAACCATATGCAGAAGAATGAAACTGAACCATTTCTTTTCACCACACACAAAGACAGACGACAGACTCTAAATGGATGAAAGACCTCAATGTGGAACAGAAATCCATCAAAATCCTTGAGAGAACACAGGCAGCAACCTCTCTGACCTCAGCCACAGCAACTTCTTCCAACAAACATTGCCAAACGCAAAAGGGCAAAAATTAATTCTTGTGACTTCATCAAGATAAAAACCTTTGCACAGCAAAGGAAACAGTCAACAAAACCAAAAGACAACCAAAAGAATGGGAGAAGATATTTGCAGAAGACCTATCAGATAAAGGGCTAGTATCCAAAAACCTAAAAAGAATTTATCAAACTCAAGACCCAAAGAACACATAATCCAATCAAGAAATGGGCAGAAGACATGAACAGACATTTCTGCAAAGAAGACATCCAAATAGCCAAGAGACATGAAAAAGTGCTCAACATCACTTGGCCCCAGGGAAATACAAATCAAAACCTCAATGAGATACCACCCCACACCAGTCAGAATGGCTAAAATTAACAGGTCAGGAAACAAAAGATGTTGGTGAGGGAACCCTACTACACTGTTGGTGAGAATGCAAACTGGTGCAGCCACTTAGGAAAACAGTATGGAGGTTCCTCAGAAAGTTGAAAATAGAGCTAACCTACGAACCAGCAATTGCACACTAGGTATTTACCCCAAAGATAACAAATGTAGTGATCTGAAAAGACATGTGCACCCCAATGTTTATAGCGGCAATGTCCACAAGAGCCAAACTATGGAAAAAGCCTAGTGTCCAACAACAGATGAATGGATAAAGAAGATGTATGTATGTATGTATGTATGTATGTATTATGTATGTGTGTGTGTGTGTATGGAATATTATGTAGTCATCAAATAACCCTAAATCTTGCCATTTGCAATGATACGGATGAAACTAGAGGGTATTATGCTAAGTGAAATAAGTCAATCAGAGAAAGACAATTATCATATAATTTCACTGATATAAGGAATTTGAGAAACAAGACAGAGGATCATAGGGGAAGGGAGAGAAAAATGAAACAAGATGGGGCTGGGGAGGGAGAGAAATCATAAGAGATTCTTAATTTCAGGAAACAAACTGAGGGTTTCTGGAGGGGAAGGGTATGGAAGGGATAGGGTGGCTGCATGATGGACATTGGGAAGGTATGTGCTATGGTGAGTGCTGTGAATTGTGTAAGACTGATGAATCATAGACCTATACCCCTGAAACAAATAATACAGTATATGTTAATGAAAAAAAGAAAAAAAGAATGTGAGTTCAAATGATGTCTAGCCTCATTCTGTTTCATGAAACACCCTGAAACAAACTGCACCAGTCTGTCTCATCTTGACTTGGGCTTTTATACCATCGCATTAGTAGCCATTGGCTACTGGCTACTTGCCAAGCAAAGCAGCTACAAGTGCCCAAGGAAGGTTCTCCAATGGTTTTGGAAGTGAATCATCAGCATCAATTCAAATAGCAGCTGAAGAATATGTGCAAGAAACCAGTCAAAGTGGTACTTGGAATATGAGTGGAACATCCTCAGCACCAGCCTCTGATAGGAAGTATGATAAAAAGTCAAGTGACATGGAGAATAGAGAACTTTCAGTATTTTCTAATAGAAGTCACTGAAGAAAAAGGAAAAAATAAACAATGAAATTATAAGAGACATTTCCTCCAAATAAAGGTGAAAATTCTCAGATTGAAAAGATGCACCAATTGCCAATACAATGAATGTAAAAAATATGCATAACTGGACATTTCCATTTTAAAATTTTAGAATAACAAAGAGAAAATTCTAAAACTTTCCAGAGAGAGAAACAGTCTAGCTACTGCAGTACAGATTAATTTTATGATTAATGCTCATCTAAGACACCAAAAAGGATAGTCATCCAAAGGCATGAATAAGCAAAATAAATTATAGATTTACTAGTATGTATCTTTTTGAGTTATATGTGTGTTGCTGAACCCAATATATTACGTGATATTAAGCTATATATCACTACATCTCACCCACAAGGAAAGGATGACAGCTATCAGATTTTTGGTTGATTCCCCAGGTTTTCACACATGATGAAGACTCAATCCTTATAGGCCACTTTGTCTAAGGCCTGCTGGCTAGTGCATCCCAGCAACACTGCAGGCAATCAAAGCAGCTGCTCTGAGCAAATGCTGCTTGCTCCTAGCTTTTCTGTGCTGCATTGCTCTAACTCTGAATCTATATCTTGAAGCTATATCAACTTTGCACATGGCGATGATTCTAGTATGAATTCTTATTATGAGCATGCAGTCCATTAATCAGGCTAGTACTGACCTCTTGCATTTACAAAGAAAGGAAAATAATATCAAAGTCAGACAACTTATTTATAATGTTATATATTAAATACAATGGGGCAATGACTTCAAAATCATAAAGGGAAATGATCTAACTTCTAATTTATATGAGACAAACCATCATTCAAAAGTGAAGTCAAAGTAAAAGTAATTTTAAAGTATGCAAAAAATTCAAAAAGGGAAGATGTGACATACAGAGAACAGTAGGGAATATCATAGTTAAGACTCAATAAATATTCATTCACAGAGTTAAAATGCAATTACATTCTAATCCCTGGTGATCTTAATGAGAGAGGAAGTTATAGAGAAGTTAGGGAAGAGAAAAGGAGAGACACGGAAATATCTAAGGTTCCTCTCTTGGTTTGTGGGGAGTTGTATATATTAGTTCAATTTTGACTTTAATAGAAAAACATAAACTTAAATGTATGTTTTAAGATGTAAGAATAGCCATTATGAGAGTAGAAAAATGTATGACTGTCAATCAATGGGAAGAAAGACATAATATAACAAGTTCAATAAACCCCAAAAAAGACAGGAAAGCAAAACAGAGAATAAAAAAGCAGAACAAATGGAAAACACAATATAAATTGTCAGAGATAAGTACAAACATGTAATTATCTAAGATAAATAGCATTACTAAATACCCATATTAAAACAGACAGCATCAAAAAATAGATATTAGATGAAAACTTGGAAACATACCAGAGCTATTTTACATTGATAAAATATACACTTTAGCAAGAACAATCTAAACAGTGTTGAAGTATAAAAAAGGGAAAAGAGACTGAGATTCAAGAAAATATATGGCAAACCCACAGCACTGTGGAAAGTATGCCTATCAATAATCAAGAAATGAAGTAGATTAAAAGTTGTCAAGCAGTAAAGGGTAAAGGTTTCTTTGCCCCTCATTCTCCTTTTTGCTTCTCTTCTCCTCTGCCTCCAAATTCTTGGAGGAAGTCCTTGATTTACTATAAAGATACTGCTACAGAAAAAGATTTACAGAAAGAGACAATATATACATAAAATATTTCATTAGTATAATAATGCATTGGAATTATGTTGTGAGAACTAGTCAATTTTATTAAGAAAAGCATTTCTTTGGATTATAGACATTTAATTCTAAAGTCTGTGCTGAGTGGGATTTGAAGGTATGACAAGTCCTCTGTACTTCCCAAATGGTACTTAAATTTTGGGGAATGGATTAGAAAAATATTGAGGAAATTATGAAGAAGGAAAGAGAAAGTGGGATCCAAAAGAAATAAACTCCTAGTTGCCCAATCACACAAATTCTTCACAATTACAAAGGATGGGTTCTGGGCCATTCGGGACATGCAGAAAAAACTAATGATATAGCAATTGCAAATTAGAAGCTGTTCATTAGAATCAGATATTAGTGCAAGTAATTCTGCTATCACTACTTCTACCCAATATAATTCTTGCAGTTGCAACCAATTAACAAATACAAATAACAGATATAGAAAAGAAGAAAAATAAAGAATTATCTTTGGTAAATGGTTGAATAGCTAAAGGAATTAACTGTGAAACTGCTGTAACTAGTAAAATTAGAGTCAGTACATTGGAAGAATAAAATGTTAACATACAAAAATCAACAGCTCCCTTTGGAACAATAATTACTTAGGAAATGTATAGGAAATAGAAAATCCAATTCACAGAATAAAAAACATCAATAACTCTCAAATTAATCTAACAAGAAATAATCAAGACCTACATAAAGAAAACTACACAACTTGATGGAATAACTTAAAAGGAGGTACAAATAGATGGAAAGATGCAACATGTTTCTGGATGGGAAGACCTAATTTTATAAATATGTCAATTCTTCCCTCAAATGAATTAAATCCTTTTGTAATTAAATCCTGATGGTGTATTTTAGAGGATTTGTTAAATTGATTCTAGGATTTGTGTGTAGAGAAATATTCAAAAACTGCAAAGAGGACTTTGAAAAAGAAAAACACATTCATTTGAAAATATTTTTTAAGTGTTCCCTAATTTCCAGACATTGTTCTGGATAATGGAGATACATCTGTAAATAAAAATTTTGATCTAATTTTATGTCAAAACATGGCAAATCAGTTATATAGCAGTCAAAAAAAAAAGTGTTTATGTCTTTTGCCCATTTTTTGACTTGATTATTTGGTTTTTTGTTGAGTTTGAGAAGTTCTTTATAGATCTTGGATACCAGCCCTTTATCTGTAGTGTCATTTGCAAATATCTTCTCCCATTCCCTGGGTGCCCTCTTTGTTTTTTTGACTGTCTCCTTTGCTGTGCAAAAGCTTTTTATCTTGATGAAGTCCCAAAGGTTCATTTTGCTTTTGTTTTCCTTGCCTTTGGAGATACATCCTGAAAGAAGTTGCTATGGCCAATGCCAAAGAGGTCTATGTTCTCCTCTAGGATTTTGATGGATTTCTGTCTCACACTGAGGTCTTTCATCCATTTAGAGTTTATCTTTGTGTACGGTATAAGAGAATGATCAATTTTCATTCTTCTGTATATAGCTAATTTTCCTAGCACCATTTATTGAAAAGACTGTCTTCTTTCCATTGGATATTTTTTCCTGTTTTGTTGAAGATTAGTTGATCACAGAGTTGAGGGTCTGTATCTGGGCTCTCAATTCTGTTCCATTGATCTATGTGTCTGTTTTAGAGCCAATACCATGTTGTCTTGGTGATAACAGCTTTGTAATAGAGAGCTTGAAATCAGATAATGTAATGCCCCCATCTTTGTTTTTCTTTTTCAAATTTCCTTGGAGATTCGGGGTCTTTTCTGGTTTCGTAGAAATTTCAGGATTGTTTGTTCCAGCACTTCGAAAAATGCCACTGGTATTTTGACTGGGATGGCATTGAAAATATAGATTGCGCTGGGCAGCATAGACATTTTAACAATGTTTATTGTTCTGACCCATGAGCATGGAATGTTTTTTATCTTTTTGTGTCTTCTTCAATTTCCTTCATAAGTATTCTGTGGTTTCTAGAGTATAGATCCTCTATCTTTGATTAGGTTTATTCCAAAGTATCTTAAGGTTTCTAGAGCTATTATAAATGGAATTGATTCCCTAATTTCTCTTTCTACAGTTACATTGTTAGTTTATAGGTAAGCAACAGATTTCTGTGCACTAATTTTATATCGTGCCACATTACTGAATTGGTGTATGAGTCCTAGTAATTTAAGGGTGGAGTCTTTTGGGTTTTCCACATAAAGGATCATGTTATCTGTTGGGCACCTGGGTAGCTCAGTTGGTTAAGAGACTGCCTTTCCGCTCAGGTCATGATCCCGGAGACCCGGGATGGAGTCCCACATCAGGCTCCCTGCTTGGCAGGAGGCCTACTTCTCCCTCTCTCAGTCCCTCTGCTTGTGTTCCTTGTGTTCCCTCTCTAGCTGTGTTTCTCTCTGTCAACTAAATAAAATCTTAAAAAAAAAAAAAAAAGGATCATGTTATCTGTGAAGAGAGAGAGTTTGACTTCTTCTTTGTTAATATGAATACATTTTATTTCTTTTTGTTGTCTGACTGCTGTTGCTAGGACTTCCAGTGCTATGTTGAACAATAGTGGTGAGAGTGGGCATCTTTGTTGTGTTCCTTGTTGTGATCTTAAAGGAAATACTCTCAGCTTCTCACCACTGAGAATGATACTCATTGAATACAGCTTATATTTTTTCCATTGATTTTGAAGAGCTAATTTATATTAACTAGCAGCAAAAAAAAAAAAAATGGATGCAGGAAATAAAAACCCCATTCATATAAGACTAGTAATACGTAATACATATTGAGCACTTACCATATCAGATACCAAGCTATGACTATTAATGCCTTTCTCTTAATCTTCAGATCAATTCTATAAAATAGAGGCTGATATTATCACTATTTACATTTGAGGAAACTGAGTTTTAGACATGAATTTACCTCTGCCCAAGTAAGTGATGAGGTCTGGATTTGAACTAAAATTAATCTATTTTTAGAGCTTAAGAATTTTATCAGTATGTTCTACAAAACCATAATGATAACATAATATAGCAATGTTTTGAAATGTTCAACTTAATTACTAACTAAAGAAATGGCTAGTGAGGGTGCCTGGGTGGCTCAGTATGTTAAGCATTTTTGGCTCAGATATTGATCCCAAGGTCCTGGAATTGAGTCCCACATTGGGTTTCCTGTTCTGCAGAGAGACTGCTTCTCTCTCTGTCCCTCCTCCCACTAGTTCCCTCAATCTCTCTCTCAAATAATAAATAAAATCTTTAAAAAAAAAGAATAAAAAATATTCAAACTTGATCAGGATACAGTGTGAACATGTAAATTTTGCGACCTTTCAGAAAAGCTTCTGACAAAAGGTTTGAAGAGTCTTGGTACAGTGTTTTCACCCTAGGAATTTCTGCAGATGAAGTAATCAGCAAAAATTTTGAACACATCTAAATAGTGAAAAACATTACAGCATCTTCCTAAAATGAATGACAGTATTAAAAAAAAAAAACAAATTTAAAAAGAGTATTTAACCACCCTGGATGTGATAATTATATAATATTAAGTAATGAGAACTGGATATAAAACAATGTATAAAATATGAGCTCACTCCCAAATTTTGCATAAAAAAATTTATATAAAGCTCAGTATATAAATATTTATATGTAAATGCAATATTTATAAACAGGAATGCTATAACAGTTAATGGTTATTTATATATTTTTAAATGCCAAAATAATAGGGATTATGAGATTAGTGAAATAATCTGGGGGGAGATGTATGAATGTATTAATTTTGGTCTTGAAACTTTTCTGTATTTCCTTAATTCTCTACAAATGAATATGTATTATTTGGCTAATAAAAATACATAGATATAACTAAATGAAAAATAAAACTGGGTTAGAGTAATGTCATTGTTTGTCACGTAGAACCCAATTAAAACTTCTAACTATACTAAACAGTGTTGGTAAGACTACATCTGCTTTTCCTAATAGAGAGAAAATACTAATTAATTTATAGGTAATATTTAAAGTTTATTTTATGTAACATGTCAGCAGATGCAGTTAAAAGAGAAAAGTGTGTTTTATGGTCCTATGGAAGGTAATAAATGTCAGACACATGTAGATACAGTTATAAGTTTATGAACACCCAGGGTAACACACACAAGGAAAACCTTATACGAACACCAAATGAAAAGACATGTTTTCTAAGCACAGTCAGGGGACTGTTTTTAACTCCATGTGTAATATAGGTTAGATAGAGGGTTAAAGACTGCAGTGCAGTGGTCTGACAATAAACCCCCTGCAAGTGTGTGGTTTGATGGGGTGTTAATTGAGTAGCAGGTGAACATAAATAGAAAGCACCAAGGGTGTGTAGGGGGGAGTCCTTCTGTTGATGAGGAAACATAAAAATGCTGAGCTCTATAATAAGAAATAAAGACAATCTGGGGTTTATTTCTCTGTCGTTCTACCCTACATAGTATGGGCCTCTTTAGTTTAAAATGCTTGCTAGGGAATAATAACATGGCTTCTAAAATGTGTGGGTGATTAGAGAATAAGCAGATCATCCTAAAGGTTATAAAAACCTAGGAGTTTGTTTTGTTTTGTTTGTCTATAGTTAGATGTGATGTTTAGTATGGTTGTTACTAGCATTACTAGTCCAAAATATCTCAAGGCATATACAGTAGCTGGGTCATTCAGCATCTAATGTGAAATATCATCATGACAGCATTAGCATAGAAACATCAAAAAATATAAAAGTGGTTAAAAACATGAGGAATGACTCAAGCTCTCTAAAGTTCAAGATAATTTTTTTAAGAAAAGGGTTTTTCTGGGACTCCTGATGGCTCAATCGGTTAAATGTCCAACTCTTGGTTTTAGCTCTGGACACAATCTTCTGGATCTTATGGGTGGTGAGACTAAGCCCCACCCTGGGCTCTGCACTCAGTGGGGAGTCTTGCTGAAGATCTCCCCCTCAGCCCTTCCTCCCACTCAAGTGCATGTGCTCCATCTCCTCTCTCAAATAGGTGAATAAATCTTAAAAAAGAAAAAAAAAAGAGAGAGAAAAGAAAAGAGAAAGAAAGGAGATTTTTCAGCATAGTATACCTAGACAGGTTGTGTATTTATTTAGACAGGTTAAATCCCTGAGTAAAATATGTTTTTAAGTTCTAATGTTGATATTTCACTTTTCCCAAAAAAACTACCATTTCAAAAAATGCATACAACCGCCATAATGAAGATTTACCTTTCTCTGAAAAAATATCAGATGCTTGTACACTAGCATATTTTCCAAGAATGTTGCCAATTTGAAAAGAATGAGGTCCCTGCACCCTATACTGTTTTATCTAACAAGGCATTAAATACATCTAAGATGTATATAAGACATTTCATTTTTAAGCTGTTAAGTTTTTTTGTTTTTTTAAAGATTTTATTTATTTATTTGACATAGAGAAACACAGCGAGAGAGGGAACACAAGCAGGGGGAGTGAGAGAGGGAGAAGCAGGCTTCCCGCCGAGCAGGGAGCCCGATGTGGGGCTCGATCCTGGGTCTCTGGGATCATGACCTGAGCCAAAGGCAGTTGCTTAACCAACTGAGCCACCCAGGCGCCCCATTAAGCTGTTAAGTTTTAATAATGAGAGCTAATATTTCCATTTCCTATGTACCAGGAACTGTGCCAACTGCTTCACAAATACTGTCTCATTTGAACCTCACAAAATCTTTTTTTTTTAAGATTTTATTTATTTATTTCACAGAGAGACACACAGCCAGAGAGGGAACACAAGCAGGGAGAGTGAGAAAGGGAGAAGCAGGCTTCCCACGGAGCAGGGAGCCTGATGCGGGGCTCTATCCCAGGTCTCCGGGATCATGACCTGAGCCGAAGGCAGTCGCTTAACCAACAGAGCCACCCAGGCACCCCAAACTTCACAAAATCTTAAGAGGTAAGTACTCTTAATTCACATTTACAAATGACGATACCAATCTATAGAAAGATGAAGTATCTGCCCTTTGTCACATAACTAATTAGTTGTAAAGCCAGATCTGAACCCAAATAAATGAACTCCAAAGTACAAATCCTAAATTCCTATACTATACTCTGTCCTTACAGTCTTTAAAGTTCCTATGGAATACTGAAAAAATAAATGGTTTATTATAATAAAGTATCTTGCTTTTTCAAGAGAGTCAAGATAAAATCACAAAAAGTTCCCATTTCCCAACATGGTCTATAGCAGTGATTCTCAAACTTTATGCTCAGATAAATCATGTCAGGATCTTATAAAAATGCAGATACTGATTCTGTAGGTCTGAGATGGAACCGGAAGTCTTCACTTCTAACAAGCTCCTGGGTGATGTTTCTGCTGGGCCTCTGCAGACCATCCTTTGAGTAGCAAGTAGAGTATTTTTTTTCAGATGGGTTGAAAGGATAGTAGCAAAGCAGTAGGTGTTCTTCTGTGCCCTTCTTTTCATTCCCTAATTTCTGTGAAACCACAGTCTAGTCTAGAACAACCATCCCAACTTCATGCCCTTTTATACTCATTCTTCTTTCATCTCAAAGAAGAAAACTAGATTGCTAATAATATAAATATAAATGCTACAGTCAAATTCTGGCAGAGAAATAGCCTGTTCAGATGTTTATTAAAGAAAAATAATTCTGTGTCCTCTCTGTACTATTTTGCAGATTATTGAAAAGTATCAGAACTCAGGAATAATAGGAGCCACAAGAAGTGGAATGAGTATTACCTTAGGAGCCTAGATGTTTGTTTTCCAGAAACCTGACTTATCTTGGGCTTCCCTCTCACCCAACCCCGTTATTCCATAAGCAGTCATTAACCATACCCTTGGATTTAACCTCACAAACAGCATCTCTGTTCCATCTGCCACTGCCTTGAGTTAGTTCATCATCGCTTTTCATTTTACCATAGTCAGGGGGAAGGGAAAAGGTTCCAGTCTGTCTTCTGGACTACAAGACCATTCTCTACAGAGCTGCCAGAGAAACCTTTCTGAATTATTAATCTAATACTACTTCCTTGCTTTACATCCTTCAGTAGTTCCCTATAACTTAACATTCTGACTTCCCAGGTTAGCACACATGGCTCCTTGTGATCAAGCTCCATCTGTCTTGGTGGTTCATACCTTCCATTACATCACACAAACCACTTACTAGAAGCATACTGAACACAGGCTACAGCTTTGCTATTGCATCGTGGTGTTTTACACCTTCATGTCTTCCCACTCACTATTTTTATTTGGAAGTTCTTCTCTTTTTCTCCTGCTCTCTCCTTTCCAGCCCTCTCTCCTACACACCTAGTCAGCATGCCAATATCCAGTTCAAAGAGTATTATAGAAGATACAGTGACTCCCTGAATCAACCCACTAAATCAGTCAGAGCAATGAGTAGAAAAAACAAGACCCCGTAGACTTCATCTACAATAACACTAGGTCACAAGATCTACACGCAAACCCAAAATGTGGTTGAAAGAGGCTAAATCACCAAAATCCAGAAGACCCATTTAGTATCAAAACCTATATAGATAGAAATTGGAGGAACGGTAAAGGGACTAGTGATAACCCTATGGACTAGAAACCATCAACTTTCAGATACTGGAAAACACAGTGGGCCTTTCTGAGAGTAGCAGGAGAAAACAGGATAGGATTTTGAAAGTTCCAAATCAAGAATGAGTATAAGAGGTCCAAAGTATGATCTGATGGTCCTAGAGAGTTTTGGAGTCTGGGACCTATAAACTCACAAAAGTGGTAATCAAAACAACCCGTACAACACAGAGTTTAGCACTAAGGAGATTATAAACCAAAGTGAGCACAACAGAATATGCAGACAGAGAAAAGAGAAGATAAAATTGGTAAAAGTTGCATAGGAAGAATGTCTAAGAAAATAAGGTCATTTCTTTCCCTCATTGAAGGAGCAAGATTGGTAGCTATTCTGGTCTAAACTCCTAAAGGTATGGGAAAAGCCATTTTACTTTAGCACGGACAGCAACCAAGGATCACTACATAATCCCATATAAAATAAGTATAAAAATGAGTATAAAGAGTAAAATAAATCCCTCAGATAATGGAAAATACCAAAAAATGCCCACAAAACAGATAAAGAACATATTTACTAGACTACAAACTTAAAAAATCAAAATAAAAGTACAAAAAAGATGTTTAGCAAATAGGAGGCATAGCTACACAGAAAGTAACTAGTTTATGTGACTTTTTAAATAGTAATTTAAACTATAAGTTCCTGGTGGGATATGCCCTAAGGATTAAAAAAAGTATAGCAAAAAACGATAAGAAAAAAACAACAACAACAAAAAGTTCTGGAAATCATATTGTTAGTAGACATGTTGGTATTGTTTAACTAAGATTGTTGTGTTATAAGTATGGTATAAACAAACAAGAATTATTATGTTGGTGTTATTTAAAGCAGGGATTTTTCACAGTGAGAGAAAGGAGATACTACTGTATGTAGTATGGGCAAGGTTAAGAAAAACCCTGTCATCTTGAATTTGAATTGGAAGTGTCAATATGAACTTATGATTTAGTTTTAAATACATATATTTCCTAACTTTATCCTTTAAAATGTCTAGAAACAAAGCCTCACCAAAATGAGTGCCTCTAGCCTTCAGAATGTGGGCTCTAAATAGGCAACCTCAGTAAAAAGAACTAGGGATCCTTGAAGAAATAGCTGATTCTAGGTCTGGGATGAGACATGTTTAAGATGAGCCTTGCACCCCTAATGTGCTAAGTGGTCACTGGGCCTGAGGTACTGGGAACTTGTGTGAAATGCAAATTCTATTCCTCACCTCATATCTACTGAATCAAAAACTCTGGGACTGGCCTCAAGCAGTCAGGATTTGAACAAGCCTCCAAGTGATGTTGATGAACAGTGAAGTCTGAGAACCACTGACCTAGGGCCATGGTTAACATAGCTCTTAATACCAAAAATGAGATGCAGGGGCACCTGGGTGGCTCAGTCATTAAGCATCTGCCTTCAACTCAGGTCATCATCCCGGAGTCCCAGGATCGAGCCCCACATTGGGCTCTCTGCTCAGCGGGAAGTCTGCTTCTCCCTCTCTCAGTCCCCCTGCCTATGTTCCCTCTCTAGTTGTATTTCTCTCTGTCAAATAAATAAATAAAATCTTTAAAAAAAAAAAAGGAGATGCAGCCAGAGATTGTATTCCTTCTAACAGAATTACCTATTGCCACCTCTGAAGTCATCTTCCCCCCACCAAAAAAATAAAAAATAAAAACTGAACATCAGTCAGATTAGGTCTAGTTGTAACTATCAAGTTATAGAAAATAGGAACATATTAAATAATAATATAGGATGCAATCAACAAAATCCAGACTGAGGGCAATTCTCTAGGTCCAATAACCTGGTTCTTCCACAAAGAGATTGTAAGGTGGGGAGATATATATATATATATATATATATAAATAGTATAAGGAGGGAGATATACATATATATATAAAGAGGAAGTATATATATGTATATATAATGGGGGAAATGTGTGTGTATATATATAATGTATAATATATAT
Source organism: Spilogale gracilis (assembly GCA_004023965.1). Classification (NCBI taxonomy): domain Eukaryota; kingdom Metazoa; phylum Chordata; class Mammalia; order Carnivora; family Mephitidae; genus Spilogale; species Spilogale gracilis. The sequence continues at coordinate 77,285 of PITA01003624.1, forward strand.
TTATCATAATAGGGGAACATGTTTGTGTATGTGTATTTATATATATACAGAGAGAGAGAGAGAATGAGAGAGAAACCTATACTTAGAAGAGACCAAAATTATGAGCCTTATTTGATCTCAATTCAAATAAATAAACTGGAAATAAAAGATCATTTGTAGTACGATTAGATAATTCTGAACACTACTTGCTAATATTGAGGTATTACAGTTGATTTTTTTTTTTGAGGATAATGATACTGTCCTTTTGTTTTGGAGATAACATCTAAACTGTGATGATTCCCTTGAGGGGAAGTCTGGGTTTTGTTTGCCTTACAACCCCAGTGCCTGTACACAGCACCCTTTTCAGTTCAGGGTCCTCCTAGGAAACAAAAAGCACACTCAAACATGGTAATTGAAAAGAAGAGTTCAACAAAATAATTACTTACAAGAATGTAATCATGGTCAAGAGAAATGATACAGGACAGCCTAGGCACCTGGGTCAGGCAGCAACAGGAGGCCATTAGCTCTTGTCCAGTGTGCAGGGGGAAGGGAGAACTACCTGCTACCAATGAGAACTGTAGCTTTAGGGATGGGCTCCTGAGAGGAACTGCAGCCTTTTTTAGAGGAACAAACCTAGAGCCTTCCAGGGAAGTTGCTAGAGAATATGTATCTTAAAGAAGCCCTAATACTCTACTGGTCCCTTCCACTGGTGGAATCCAAATAGAAGTAAGACCAGCCTGTAAATGCTGTCAATAGAGAGAAGGGTGGAAAGTGGACCTTGAGGATGAGATGCAAAGTCACAGAGGCATGAGGCTTCTGATCATCCTTACAGATTCAGGTCCCCAAATCATGAGTTTCAAACTGTTGGTGTGTGTGCACACAGAAGAAATAACTCTTCTGTCAATCTACTTACATAGGTGTGCATGTGTGAGAGACAGAGAGAGGAGGGGGCATGTGATGATACCTTTCTCAGATGGCTTCTCTTCCTTTTAGTCCATAGAGCGCAGATTTAGGAAAAAGTCAGATCACTGTGCCAGATTATCAAAATAGCCACAAATACCTCGCTGATCATTAAAAAGAAACATTCTTTGTCTTTCCTGCCAGTTTTTCCTCTCTAATAAAGAAAATTTGGATGCATACTGTATTACCTCCAGTACTATTTCTAAGCAACAAGCTAATATCAGAATATCAGTATAAATACACCTGCAATTGTCAGTTAACCTCATGCTATTATTTTTAGACTGCCTGCGGCAGTATATCAGTACTGTCAGAAGAGAAAAAATAGCACAGAATAAGGCATTTTCAGTCTTTTCACAAGCCAACGCACAAAATGGGTTCATTATCAACATGTGGTTGCCTACAGTTCAATATGAATATATCTTCAGCTCTCTGATAACTGCTGTACAGTTGTGTAATTCAGCAAAATGTAAACATGTGTTCCCCAGAAATGATACAATGCCAGGCAAATGTGATCATGGCCCCCAGGCCTCCCTTGACAAAACTAATCAAGCCTGAGGATTTCAGGGCATATTCTGAACCTGAAGCTCACAATGTTGCTTCTACCCCATCAGTTCAAGCCGATGGCCTTGTACATGAGGCCTAAAACATTTATCTAAGAAGGGTGTTTTTTTATTTTTGTCCCAGATTCTCATAGGACCTTTACCAACATCTATGATAAAACTTTTAAAAAATTACCTTATTTTAGAAAATAGAAAACTCTGTGCTTTGGATGATATTTGAAACCATTATATCAAAGTGCCTCCACTTAACCCTGTAGCAGGGACATAAACTGTGGGTATTTAGGTTATCATACTACTTTTGTAAATTCAAATATTGGAGCAATACTAAGTATCATAACAAAACAATAAAAATATACCATCCTTTATATGAAAAGATGATGTACTCCTCAACCAAGAAGGTGGAGATCATACATTCTTGTTCCAGTAAAGGTGATGGATTCATACCATACACACAGATATCTTGTTCTCCTTGAAACTAAACAGTATTCAAGTGTGTTATAATTGACTGTGGCTTTCACACTAAGTAGCTATTGAAAGACACAAAAATTGAAACTATAACTTCTGCCTAAAGGCTACAAAACTCTAACCAACTGAATTTCATACTGTATCAGAGCCATTTGAAATGGTATAAAGTAAGGTGGTATGGTTAGTACAGCACACAGTCTGTAGGCAGAAACTTGTGGTTTTGGTTATTACTGTAACTTACAAGCTTGGGAATGTGGATAAGCCACTACACATACTTGAATCTTGGGGTTTTTTTTTTAATTTTAAATTATTTATAAACATTTCTACCCTACAGAGATACTGTGAGGATCAAATAACATAATGCATGCAAAAGAACTCTACAATTTGCTGAGTACCAATATAAGGTAGTTCTTTGGCTTCTGATTTAATTCTTTTATCTGATCATTGAACTATAATTGAGATCTTCCAACATAGACTTTTAGTTCTAGTTCTGTTTTCATTTCCTTCTGCCTTTCTATTTAGCCCCTCTTTTCAGTCTTTGCATTGTCTTTTTTGAACACTACATCAAAAACTAGTGATATACTATATGTTGTCTAAATAAAAATAAAAATATTAATTCTCAGTAAAAACTTGAAATCAAAGTACTATGGACAAATATTTTAGCAAAGTTTCCTTCTATCATTACCCTTAAAAGTAAATTTATGGGGCACCTGGGTGGCTCAGTTGGTTAAGCGACTGCCTTCAGCACAGGTCATGATCCCGGAGACCCGGGATCGAGTCCCACATCGGGCTCCCTGCTCATCAGGAAGCCTTCTTCTCCCTCTCTCACTCCCCCTGTGTGTGTTCCTTCTCTGGCTGTGTTTCTCTCTGTCAAATAAATAAAGTCTTTAAAAAAAAAAAAGTGAATTTATTTCTAGCCCCACTTTAAGAGAATGAAGCCAGAGATACCACATATGTAAAGTCAAACTAACAGACAAACTAACAGCCTCAGGACTGGGAACTCCAAGAGGCTGATGAGGTAACACTTCAGCACAGAATAGGCCATGCACAGAGGGGGAGTGCCTCAAAGACATGGGGGCCCACAGCAATGGGGGCCGAGACTCCAACACTCTATGAAAAGATATGCCAGAAAGAAGAAAGCAAAGGCATCTTAATGTTTTGGTCCAGGGCTCCTGGCAGCTCAGTTGGTTGAGCATCCAACTCTCAGTTTCAGCTCAGGTCATGATCTCAGAGTCATAAGATGGAGCCCCAGGTCAGGCTCCCTGCACAGTGAGGAGTCTGCTGGAGAGTCTCATCCTCTCCCTCTCCCCTTCCCCCTGCTGATGCTCTCTCATTCTCTCTCTCTCTCTGTTAAAATAAATAAAAAGATCTTTTTTAAAAAAAACAACAATATTTTGGTTAACTAGTAATGTCTCTGACCAATGGGAGTTTATAAAGAAATGAGTTAGGCTAAATGTTTTATCAGAAAAACAATTTGACAGACTAAGAACAAGGTTCCAATTTCTGTTTTAGCCCAAATTAGTTCCCTAATTAGTTTGAGCAAGTCATATGACCTGTCTGGACATCAGGTTTTTCAACTATAAAAAATCTCAACCATTTCTACATTCTCATCAAGCTCTAAAATGCTAACAGTAGACATAAGTAATTCATTTCTATTTTCATTATGAAAAACAAGGTCTACTGGCCAGGAATAAATTAATAAAATTAAATAAAGAAAAACAGCTCCAATCCCAAAATTTGTGGTTGACATGGTTTTGAGGTTTTTCCCATTCATCTGAGAAAATCCAAGGCCTCTATATAAGAGGATTCAGCAAGAGTCAAACTATTATCATTTTTGCTACCTCTTTAAAAGGACTCCTTACCAGAAATCCTAACAAACAACAACAGTTTCTGTCTGTAGCAACCAATCAAATGTATTATCAGTTGAACATTTCCATGTAATATCATTATCAACAAGTCTTTTGCATGTGAAATTCTTAACTTTAACAAATAAACTATAATCCTTGGAATAGGGAAAATGTGTAATTAGAAACTCCTACTGTACCATAACCCAGGGTACTTGCTGGTTTTGCCACATTTCCCAGAGAAGATGAAAGTACCAGTCCACTATACAACCATCCTTCACTTCACATACTCTCCAGACTTGGTCTTATACCTTCTCATCTGGAGAAGAAAACTCTTTTTCCCATACCATGTCCTTTCATCTCCCTTTGTCTTTCTTGTACCCCCCAAAAATTACTCTCATAGTTTTTATATTTATAAACTATTGAAGAGATGTCAGATACCTTTTAGCTTTATTTTGATGTTACTGTTGTTTTTATTCGGAAATATAGTGAGCTGAGTTAGTAAAATGAGATGAATCAAACTCTGTGAAGAGCAGGAAGATGTTTAGCTAATGATTTCTCATGCAGGAAGAGTTAATAAATGTCATGTTGATAAAATTAGGAGCAAGTGAACTAATATATATATGAATGCTTTTATTTAGCAATAAAATTCTATATAAATACATTATTCTTATCATTATTTTTAAGCAGAGAGAAAAATAATGGAAAGAAGACTGAAAGATCACTAAAGAAAAAAATTCTTGCTAAGTAGTGGTGCTGCCTATCACCAAATACACGTTTCAGGGCTAGACGTCAGTCCTGGAGTTTCTTGTCTCCATATGATGCTATAATTCTTGCTTCCTTTTGAGTTTCTTCATCTTCCCTTCCTTTACCCACACTGAATCCATGCCTAGATAATATCAGTCTCAGTTACATATGCAAGTTCAAGTTTTGGATCCACAATTCACAGACAGACCCTTATAACCCCCCTGAAAGAAATTCACCTTTAATAAGATGCAAGAACTCATTGAGAGGCACCTTCTTTCAGCAATTGTTAGTAAATGGTGTTTTCAGTTCAGCATCTCAGGAGCTCCGTCAGAAAGCACAAACTTGAGACTCTCAAGTTCCAAATCCTAATGTTCTCAAAGACTAAAGTGGCAACTATTAAGCCCGTCAGCTTCTCTCTGACCCTTGGCTTCAGACTGTCCCACATCAGTAAACATCTCTCTTGTGTGTATCCTTTGTCTGTAAGGATATAATCCCAACTCAATAAAATATAGAAAATTTAAAAAAATCCCAAAGAGAAGAATCATCACCTCCCTAAATGCAGGACAATTCATCCACTGCTCAAGGGAAGACAGCAAAATCTCTCTCTATGCTGGTGCTTTATCCACTTATACTATTTCTGGTGTTACTGTTATTAATACAAAAAATAAAAATGTTGAGTGATGGTCCCAGAGAAGCTTTTAAGAATTGTCCTGCTCTGCAACTAGCCTTCCTGCCATATCTGCAAACAAAGTATTAAAGTGGATCACAGAGCCCCAGAAAGCCCTTCCTAGCTGTCATGGCCCATCTTTAAATGTTAAGAGCTGTTGAATCTCTTTCTGCAGAACTTGATGCTTCAGAAACACAGATGAATTGTTCTCCAAGACCAGGGAGAACACAGGCCTGAAGCTGAAAATATTTGCTGATTTTCCCCAGTTAGAGGATTGTGAGGATCTAGGGACATGGTGAGACAAAGAAAAGGAAACCTCTCAGTCACAACAACAAATCTGTGCCCCTTGCAGGAGAGACTGTGCCAACTGCATGATTCACTGCTAGATTCTGAATAGAATTACCTGCATGTCAGTCAGGCAAGGTAGTTTAAAATACCTGTGCTCCTAAAGCCAGGATGTCATTATAGATTTAGCACTACTAGCAGTGTTCTCTTTGTCACAAAATGAAGCAATATGGCTAATTAACGCTCACTAGGGAGCCTGAAATAATGATGCCTCTCTCTTCCTATAGCCAATTACCCCAAATATTCAGATTACCTACCCACTATTTCACTGAAAGAAGTGTCTGGATTTTTTTTTTTATTTAATTCCGGCATTATGTATCATGTAACGTCACATTATGTGATGCTGTGTCACAGTCTGACAGCTTACAACAAGGGATGTGCTGAATATATTGGGTAGTTAATACCTGCCTGAATTAACAAGACAACCAACTTTCCAAAGAAAGAAAGTCTGAGAATTACCTGCTATGCCTTCTGGGATATCTGGAGGGAGTATATGTCTGACTTACTCAATCAACCACTGTGTGTCACTGTTGCTTCTCATAAAGACACACAAAAGAGTATTTGTCTGCAGAGATGGCACACACATCCACGTGGAAACTAAATATGGGTTTGTACAGAATCCTTAATGGATACTCATTCATTGAGATTCATTTGAGCCCTCTTTAAATGATCTCAACCATTTAGAAATTAAGTATTGAGGAGCAGGGTAATATAAGGAAAAGGACTTGGGATATAGCAAACTAGTTGAGAACCTGATTTATGACATTTCTTCATTTACCCATCTATTTATTCAACAAATATTTATGACATACCTCCTCTCTATAAGTATTCAGTTAAAGGAAGATGAGATATGCTCCAGCCCCATTTTCTTTGCTGTTCCTAAATAAGCAGACCATGACCCTGCCTTGGGCCTATACACTAGCTAGTAGTATTGTCTGGGATGCTCCTCTCCAAGACATCTTCATGACCCACTCCCTTACCATCATTAGTTTCCCAAATTAGTTTTCTCCAGCCACCATCTTAAAATGAGGCTTTCCCTGGTGAACGAACTTTAAAAATCCCATTCCCCCTTTCTCCTATTTTTCTCCCATGGAAGAAGAAATGTAGACAGCAATGTCAGAGAAATTCTCTTTGAAGAGATAGTATAGATAAAGAAAGACAAGTGATGAGAGACAGTCAACTATTAGAGGAATGGGAAAAAGAGATAGCACACTTTCCTCCTTACTAAACCAGGGATAAATACCACCCTTCTGCTAAGGAGAAAATTAAACGAAATGATATATGTAAAGTGCCTAGAATGTACTTTCTAAATACTCTATCCATTTAACTAATCAAAAATTTCAGTGCCTTCCTATTTTCTTGTGAAGAGAATTCAAGATCTTGGATCAATATAAGATGTACTATAACCCTATTTCCTAGCCATAGGTTTTACTTCAAGCTTCTTCCCTTTATCACCAACTTCCTCAACTTCTACCAACACATACATACTCTCTTTCATCAAAGCATCTTTATTTAACTCTTCATAAAAACCCAAGTATAATGTTCTCTTTTGATGCTCCAGTGGCTGCCCCTACCTGGAATAGGCAGTCTCCCCTGAACGAGCCTTCCCCTAACATTTTACCACCTTAGGTGTCCCAAGCACCCTCTACTTTCTGCCATTATGATACCTGTTATATAACAGTAAAATTGGTGCTTTGGGGGTGCCTGGGTGGCTCAGTCAATTAAGTGGCCGACTCGATTTTGGCGAAGGCCATGATCCCAGGGTCCTGGGATTGAGCCCCGAATCAGGCTCCATACTCAGCAAGGAGTCTGCTTCAGGATTTTCTCTCCCTCTGCCCCTCCGCCTACTTGCTCTCTCTTTCTCTTTTCTCACTGTCTAAAATAAATAAGTAAATCTTTTTAAAAATTTGATACTTTTATATGCTCTTCTTTCTAACTATACTGTAAGATTAATGACAGTAGAGCTATATTTTATTCATCTCTGTAGCTCTCGTTACAAAGCCTGGGACATAGTAAACCCATAATACATACATCTGAATCAGCAACTGAATCCACCCAATAGGTCAGCAGTAGATCACTGCTAGACAAATAGTTTGTTCATAATAAATGTTGACACTCTTACCACCCTCAGTTAACTTATTTAAGTATCAATGTGAACATTCAATTTGAATCCCTTAATTTATATTGGTTATATAAAGTTATATTTACAATTATATAAAATTACATATTAGTTAATAAAGTATTTTATTTAATGATACAACAAACATACTTTAATATTATAAGGAAAGGCTAAAATTGCACAGGCAAGAAGTAGGCATAAGGTCATAGATGAAAAATGTAGGATTACTCCCTTTTAATAAGCTTATAATCTACTAAGGAAAATAGAGATGTATAAACAGTTAATGAGTTCAAGACGAAATGCACAATAATTATAAGAGTGTGCATAAGAAAAAAAGTTGACAGGATTGCCTCAGAAATGGAAAATAAGAAAAGGAAAAGATGGACCTTTAAGGAAATGTTACAGAGATGAGGCTCTAATGGTAGGTATATTCAATGGGTTCAGCGTCTGGATGCACGGAACCATACAGGTAAAAAGGTAAATGAGGACTAGGCTGTGTAATGAGGAATGGTAGAGCTAATTGTGAGACTTATTCCAATATCCCAGTGCTAAGGCGTTCGGAGCCTATTTTGCAGGCACATAGAGTTTGGAATCAATGTAGAGACTGGGACTGTGGTAACAAGTAGGTAGTTGAAATTGAGGTTGGAAAAGGGGGCTTGGAGAGGGTTGGAATACTGAAAGCAGGGAGGCAGTTTAGGAGGTTATTGTAAAGGGTTGGGGAAAAATATGGAGAAGCAGCAAACTAGAACACTAAGGGGATATGTGGAAATGAGCTGGCATTGTAAAGCAGATCTGAGTCCATTTGGGCCAGTGACTAGTGGCTAGGAGCAGGGGGCAAGGGTATATTCACTATTGATTATTCATTCTTAAACATCATTGGCTAGACTACTAGGGGACATTAGATGCCCAGGGGACATTCAGATAAAGGTCAGATAGTGTAGGCCGTTAGTTATGAATCAAGTCGAGATTTAATAAAGAGTATTATGTTTTTGTTAACATAAACAAAGCTACGAGAAACATTTAGATGAATATAGATTTCTTTTCTCTCTTGCTTTTGAGACATTTCCTTAGGACAAGTTTCTACAAACATACCAATGTCTATTACAAGGACCTCTCCCAATCCTCGTATCCTTTCACTTCAAGCCAGAAAAATCTATCTACTTCAGTGCCTCCTTAGAAACTTTGACATTTGTTTTGCTTTCAGTTTTGTTCCAACATCCCAATATGCCACATTCTTTATGACAGTACTCAGTAATTTACAGTAATCACTTTCATAATTTTATGACACATTCTCAAGACAAAAATCTCAGTGGTTCAGCCAGTACTTTGAGAACAGTTTCTAAGGCACTGTGATAATCTTGTTCCCAAAACCTCATTAATGTAAACCAACTCAGTCCAAGAGTAGCAAGAGTGAAACATAATGAAACACTTGATTTGTTGGATTAAATCCATAGCACTACTATGCTATTAACATATAAAGATATAAATTACTAAGAACCGAGCTTAGATGTGGGATTTGCAAGTTTGCATATTTCTGCTGACAGTATAAGTGTAGAAGCCATAAATAGTATCTCTGCCTTTCACAAATTTTAGTAAATCCAACAAACATATCTCTATGTCTTTCTTAGTTACTGTAAATGCAGACTCTCATAGTCTAAATGGATAATCAGTAAGTATAGGAAGCAGTTTCTATTTTTACTGGCTACACTGAAACTCTGGGACAGATATATCCATCCTTGGTATTGACTCTGAAAAAGGTTCCAGTTTTACACATGGAGTCAATAAAAATCTCAAGCAAATTGTGTTAAATACTTCACCTCTGCATGTTAAATCAATCTCTTTAAAAATTTTATTTCATATCTTTCAAGTTATTTATTCTTGGTTCATCAGAATTATGTTTCACGTTTTTTTTAAATGTGCGGTAAAATTTGCTTTTGCAAAGCTTTCAAATTATTCCTTTTAAAAAGATTAAGTAGGAAATTATATTTTTCCAAAAGTAAATGAAAAGATTCACTTTAATTCAAAATTACAAATCAAAAACATTTGAGATATTTCACAAACTGGCACAGCATGTTCTGTTTGGCCTTATAGGAACAAGATGATCCATGGAGGGAAATAGCTCAGCTCAGATATTACCATCAGCATCTGTTGACCACAGAAGATAATATATAAAAATCATCAGGCCTCACCCCAACAAATTTCCTGAGCCTTTTTGTCATCTCTTGTCTTGCCTACATGTGAGAGTCATTTTGAGAGCTTGCTCAGCAGGTGATAGCCACCATGCCCCAAACAGATAATATAAAATTAAAACACAGGCTATTTCATCAAAGGTTAATAGAACTTTTTCCCCATGATGTCAGCCTTCTGTTTTTTTTGTCAAACAACTTCTTGTCTTCCACCAGCACCTCCTCTATGTCACCTCCACATGAAGGCTTCTGTAGTACTACTTCTCTCTGCCCTGGAGAATAGCATCTTCTGCTTCACTCTTCCATGACTCTATCCATACTTGGATTAATTTATTCTGATGAATTTTAAGTTATCTACTTATCTCACACAGCAGGAACTGTGTCTTATTTATTAGAGGTAAGAAACACTCAATAAATGGAAATTGGTGACAGGATGAGGGAGAACATCCCCTACAGCACAGCAATGGAAAACTCAGATTATAGTGTCAGACTGCTTGGGTTCAAATCCAATCAATGCAAGTTACTAGCTATGTAACATTGATTTAGACCTGAATAAGTTACTTAATTTCTGTGCCTCATTCTCTGATTCATAAAATGAGGAATATGGTAATCCTGACCTCAGAGACATGTTAATGAAACCAAGAGAGAAGCATGGTTTAATTATTTTTTTCTATCTTCTGATAGTAATCATTAATAAAGATTTCTGCACATGGGAAAATAAGTATGGTTTTTCTTAAGTTTTTTGTGAACTGTAGATATACCTTTCACAGCATATTAGTAACTTTGTTACTTCTAACAAAGAGCCAAACTGAACTGACATATTATTTTAAGTGACTTTTCTGACTATAAAATCCAAATTGCCAATTATATATATATGTATATAAAACACAGTATTTATTTATTGTATATGTATATATAAAACACAGTAAAATAAGATGAAAACAAACATTGCCCATAATTCTTTAACCAAACAGTTCTTCAAAAACCATTATTAAAATTTTATGACTTTTATTCTGGTCATATTTTGGTTCATAATTCAATTTTAATGGATAGATTTTCATGTAACATTACAATGAAAATTTCCCAAAATATTGTATTATATGAAAACACAATTATCTTTCTATATTTATTTAATTATTCCCCCATTATTGGATATTTAGAAAATAACATTTGACAAACATCTTTGTACATACACATTTTCCATATATTATATCATATATTTTATAGCATTTTCGTATCTTAAACTTACAATAATCCTTGAAAGTTGGTCAAATGTTACTATCTTTATAGGAGAAGAAACAAGGGATTATGTGTTAAGTGATTTTCTTAGCAAGTGTATGGTGCAACCAAGACCATAAGCTAAGGCTTCTGACTCAGTTTAGTTTCCTTACCACTATATCACCTTCATATGTAAAAATGAAGTCACAAACCTATACTCATTATGAAATACAAACTGGGATGCATGTGTGTGTTAAGGGGAATGTGCTAATCTACTCACATCCTTTTTTATGATTCCTTTGGTGATCAATAGCAAAAATATGTTAAATAGCCCCTAGGGAACCAGAACCTCCGTCTTGTGCTCTAATCATCCCTGGCCTCTTATCCACTGAGCTAATCGGCAAATTTCTACATGTAAAAATTAAATATAAATTGGTAGCATTAAAGCCCCACTGGTAAGTGGAGAAGAGAAATCTCCAGTGGAACAGAAATTTGGCAGGCATATCAGGCATTGTGCCCAGAAAAAGATATGACCAGAGGTAGGGATCTATACTGATTTCTGGTCTATGGCTAACAGTTTGCCTGGATGATCAAGGACTGGAAGTAGCATGATTAAAGCACTGATGATGTAAACACCATTAAGGCCAGGATTTTGCTCACTGCTATATCCTTTATGTTAAGAATAGTTTAATACACCACATACTCTCAAGAAAATATTTATTGAATGAAGGCATCTAGCAGAGATATGAGGATGTACCACCTAGAATTGGCCCAGAATTTGAGAATTTTTGTGTCCCTTATGGACTGTCATCCAACTACAGCCACTGCAAAGGAGCAGATACCCTTTAGTGAGAATTATCAAAACTGTCCCTCAATCAGCTTTACCCCATAACCACTCGAGGGTTTGTTCAAAACACCCATTGAACAAACTGGCCATGGTGGCAGGGCATCATGTTAGGTACACATTCAACCATAAGAATTAACCCTCCTCAAAGCAGTTCTGTAAACAAATGGTTACCCTGTCTTCCAACAGCAGAAATCAATGCTTAGCCTCCAATATGGCACCATTTCCTACTAACTGATAACCCTGGACTCATCCCCTAAAGAGGGGACAGAAATTATTTTTCACTGAAAGAGAACCAAAAGGATTTGCCTTTTCTGCCTGACCTACATCTCCAAGTCCAGAGTCCATGGTCTCACTTTATACCATATTCACCATCACAATATTCTTTCACTGAATTAAAAAAGGTCACTATATAGAGAAAAAAAGTAATGTAATGTATTGGCACTGTGGGACAAAGTGGTCTTTCCATTTACCTCATCATTTGGAAGAATCTAGACTTATAAAATTGTGAGACTGGCTTAGTGGATATCTAATTGTGGTACCAGGTAGAAGATGACAACTTATAAGCTTGGTGCTGACCTATTTGATGTCTGTATGACTTGGAATATGCTCTAAATCTGTGACTGTACATGATGTCATTTTTTCCCTATAACCAGAATGCACAAACTTGGGAACCAAGGAGCAAAGGAAGGTTTGTAATTCCTCTATTATATCTAATAACCCACTTGCAAGATTTTTCTCCCTATCACTGCAACTATGGGTGCTGCTGGTTCAGAGGTAGTAGCTTCTAAGGGAAGAAGGCTTCCACCAAGGAAGACATATGAAAGTGAACTGGATGTTGAGACCACCATTTTCATTTTCTTTTGTCAATGAACAAACAGACCAAAAAGTAGATTAATATATTAACTAGGAGGTTAATCAATAAGGAGAAATACAACAGACAATGTGGCAAGGAAGCCTGTGCCTATACACAAGGGATTTTGGATTTTGGGGGGTTCCCCTAATACTTTTATGAGCAATAGTAAAACTGGTTGGACGCCTGAATCAATACTGGCAAGAAAGCCAAGGATTCATATTCCCTCAGGGATAAAAGGTTGAGTGATCCTTCATTCAGTAAAGAACTCCACTAGCTAAAGTACTGAGAGAAAATTGATTACTTAAGCATAGTGGAAGAAGAAAGTTCTAAATATCAGTTATGGTCTTGTGACTAGTTGCAGTAACAGACTTTATCAGCTAACTTCTTTCTTTCTCTCTTTTTTGTATATTTACATATATTAACCTATATATATTTTCCCTTTCCACCCTTCTGCTTTTTTATATCATCAATATAAAGTTATACTTTATTCCTTAGTTTATAGAGTAACAAGCTAGGATTGTGATTGAACAAAAGGGAAATAACCATCACTCAGAGATGGAGTCATAATTAATGGAAAAACAGTCTCCTTTTGGATGAGAAGTTAAGTGCTTTTTAACTTGTCCAATGGATAGTTATACTGAGTAACCAAAGGGAATGATGATGTTTGATACTGTGAATTCAATGAACTCAGCATCCATTCCAACAACCTTCAGTATACCTTCCTCTACCTTAGAGTCTAGAAGGCTGAAACTATGTTTCAAAGACTTCCCTGAAGCTAGAGTTTCATTAATGACATATGCTTTAATGAGCTTTGGGATATGGAAGTTTAGAACAACTTTGCAGGGTGCCTGAGTGGCTCAGTTGGTTAAGCATCTGCCTTCGGCTCAGGTCAAGCCTGCTCAGCAGGGGATCTGTTTCTCCTGCTACCCTTCACTCATACTCATAATCTCTTTCTCACTCTCTCTCAAATAAATAAAATCCTTTAAAACAGCAACAACAACTTTGTTGATATTTGGTTGTTGCTCCTATGAAGCAAGTTCATAAAGATGCTGGCTATAAAACAGAGAACTGTTCTGATGTCTGGCACCTTGGGAGGACTGAGCCACATTTGCGGTGGCACACATCTGTGATCACTGAACCACAGCTATGGCAGATTCCTGAATACAATTCCACAATTTCCTCTTGATTCTCAACCATGACTGGAGTAGAGATAGTGGCTCTCCTGGAATGTTATTTCAGCAGTGTTTTCTAGACCTGGATGCTCACCATAAAGTCTGCTTCTCTAGTGCTTTCAATAATTGTATACTAGCTAATTCCCCATTAAAATATGTTTTTCCTTAAACTAGCCGGAGCAGGTTTTGGTTGTCACATCTCAATCTTTTTTTTTTTTTTAAGATTTTATTTATTTGACAGAGAGAAACACAGCCAGAGAGGGAACACAAGCAGGGGGAGTGAGAGAGGGAAAAGCAGGCTTCCTGCCAAGCAGGGAGCCTGATGTGGGACTCGATCCTGGGTCTCCGGGATCATGACCTGAGCCAAAGGAAGTTGCTCAACCAACTGAGCCACCCAGGCGTCCCGTCACATCTCAATCTTAATGGAACCCAATCTACAATCAGCAGAAGGAGACTCTGTCTTATACACAAACAATGTTTACTTTGAAAATAACACACACATGGCCTTTTCAGGTTATTTTCTTCCAAAACTGACTTCCAATTCTACTCCAAGAATTTCCAGTGGACACACCGTCACTATTCTAGTCAGCAACTTAATTTCTTGGCATCACCCTTGAGTCCTTCCTCCCTTCATCTAAATCAGTCAATATATCCTGTTTAAATTCTTTTGAAAACATCAATTACCATTATTACTCTAGACCAAATACTCTTCACATATTATTCTTACTCTCACCTTCTAACTGGTTGCCTTGTCTCCTGTATTCCCAAACCAATGAAACAAAGGCAGAAGCAGACATAAATCCCTGATTAATGCTGGAAAATAAAGCTCTCACATTTTCCTTCAATCCCCTTTTCACACACCCCCCAACACACACACACATACACACACAGAAAGAATAAAGGGATTTTTAAGACCTAACCCCCAAGAATAAAGATACTGGGCTAAAACACAATAGAAAGAAAATGTTGAAAGATAGACAGGGAATAGCAGAGTGGTAAATGACACAGAAGACATAAAAAAAAGCTGAATTCTTGGCCAGAGAAAGAGAAACCTCCTTATAGGCAATATCCTTAGCACTGCAGAACTCTCAAAATATCCAGAATTCTTTTACACAGGTCCCTCTAAAAGTCTGTTGAAAGTGGAGTAAAATGGGAGAACGGGTTAAAAATTTAGCTAAGAAAATATAAGGTGCCCAGATCTCCTCCATCACTGTGGAGTGGCACCACTGCCCTCTGTAATCCTGGAACAGGACTAAAGGGTTGTTTCTTGGAGAGACCAGCTGATTATCCCCAACTGGGAACTTCAGGTGCTGAAATTAAGACAGTACATATCTTGAACTTTAGGCTCCCACTTTTCTCAGGTATGAGAATGTGGTCAGTCAGCCTCACCACTCATGAAGCATGAGACTGAAGGAGGCTTCTAAAGGCCAAGAAAAAAGACCTAAAGAATCTCAGGTTAGGTGTGATCTAACAAAGCAGCCCACTCAGATGATCCTAAAGTGAAGATCCAGAAGATAAGCTTTGCTTATGAGCTCAGGCTTCCCAGTGAAATTTTTTATTTCTCCTTAAATCTGAATTGACTGCTAAGACATTTAAGAAAAGCCTCTAATGGGAAAGCTGGAGACCAAGACAAAAAGAAAAAAAGATCACAGTACCAGAAACATGGAGGAAAAGAGAACCTCAGAATGACAGTTAATAAGCTTCAGGTGGGTAAGGAAATATGTTACAACTACAAAACAAAAAAAGGATGTTAATAAAGGGGAAGTTTAAGAGAAAAAGGTTTTAGAAATTAAAAGCAAGAGAGCAGAAATAAATATATATATGTATACATATATGTGTGTGTGTGTATATATATATATATAATATATATATATTATATATATATGGATAAAACATAAAGCCACAGGAATCTTCGAAAAAGAATAGGAAAAGGACAAAACACATAAAATAAGCATGAAAATTAAGAAAATCAGAGGCATATTCAAAAGAACAAAAAGATGCAAGGAGAGGAAAATAGGAGTAAATCATCAAATACATAACTGCAACATTTTTTTTCCAGAACTGAGATACACTGGATTCCAAGCATAAATGCTCTAATGAGGGCCCAGCACAGTGTATGAAAATAGACCCACACTAAAGGATATATCTGTGAAAATTCAAAACAGAGAAAAACTTGAGAGGAAAAAATAAATGGTTTCAAACAACTACCGGAGAAAGATAGACAGGAAGTGGGTGTCTGATAGCAATATAAGCATGTTATTTAGAGGTAGGCAAATAAAAAGAATCTGCAAGTGTGAATATGGTTCCCCCCCCCCAAAAAAAGCAGACAAGAAGAGGGCTAGAAGATTATTGTTTTTTATAAAAAGCTTTGTGGAATATGTGCCACTTTAAACTATGTCCCTATAGAATTTTGATGAAATTAAAAGCTAAATTAGGGGAGGGAGAGAGAGAATGCCAAAAGCAAAACCTTGTTGCACTTTATCCAGCATAATGCTTTTCTTAAAATTCCACTTTCAACATTTTGTCCCTTATTTTCCAGCTTTCAAGAACTCCCATCTAAAATCTTTTGCTAACTTTTAAAGTCACTGAAAATATGATTCCATAGCTTCTTTTCTTCATCCTAAATCTTCTGTTCTAGTTAAACTGGTCTGGTCTTCTTATTAACACTTAAATATAGGAAGGTGTGCATCTTTCATTTTTTTCTCACTGCAACATGGATAACCCTCTCATTTATCTCTCTCCTACTGACATACAATATACATCATAGCACTCTTCTTTGAATTCCTCTGAATTTATAATTTAATGTGATTTGTTATACTACTCTCTAAATCTCATATGTAGGAACCCTGGGTAGCTCAGTCGGTAAAGAATCTGCCTTCAGCTCAGGTCATGATCCCAGGGTCCTGGGATGGAGTCCCACATCTGACTCCTTGCTCAGCAGAGAGCCTTCTTCCCCCTCTGCCTGCCACTCCCCCTACTTGTGCATGCTCTCTTTCTTTCTCTGACAAATAAAGAACATCTTTAAAAAATAATGAAAAATAAATAAATCTTTTATGTATTACTTCTGCTATGACTGCCAAGCGGACATGTACTCTTCTGTATCCAAACAGGATCTGAAACCATACAGACTATAAATTCCAAAGCATGTTCACGAATCAGGAATGAATGAATGAATGAATGAATGAATACACACATATATGTAAGAAGTTAACAAACACTAAATAAATGTTCAACTTAAATTTGAATTTAAAAAAACATAACATACCTTTTCAACTTCAAAGAAAGGATGTTACTCCAAAATTTCTTCTTTCTACATATGGTTCTTTGATTTAGAAGACATTATTAAGGATTTCTAAACACATTTTAGGGAATATATAGGCTTAGGAATGAGAAATCAGCATTCAGTTGAAACTTCTAGAATCATCTTAGTCCATAACAATGAATCACAAAAATCTTTTGAATTTTATGATCATGTGTAATTTTCATAACATTTTCTAAATTTTCCTGGAATAAAATTTGCAATTCAGAAATAATTTCAAATGCCATAACAAGACTCTTTCTAGTTGAGAAAGAAAAATAGAAGCATCTACTACTATAAGTGAAAAAAGAGGCTAGTAATACACATTAGAATGCACACAAACGTGTCTTCTGAAGGGGTCACTTGCCAGAGTGAACAGCTCACTTAGGCTTGGTGACAATCCGGTATCCTTTCCTCCATTAGTTTCTTCCTTAGCCAAACCACAAATATCCAGATTCCATTACATCCGTAGTCTCACCCAAATGATCATACTCCTCCACCCACAACACCATACAAAGAAGCTAAAATCATATCCCTTCCTGTATTCTGAATTTAAATAAAAATCTCATCTGTATTTCTCTGTCATCCCTCATTTGCTTTATTTAAATATGAGGGCAAAAATTAGGCCATTGTATTTTAACTGACAAAACTTCCTCCAAATAAAACTCAAGAGATTTTTTTTTCAGAGATTTTTTTTTAACAAGGATGGGAGATTATGAATCATCAAAATTGATCGGAGCTAGGGTAAATAGATGTGTAGGGTGCACAAAAATAACTAGAAGAAACTGGTAAGAATATACAGCAAGATGAAGAAGAAAACATGTCTGAGTCACCCACCTTTGGGCTTGCAAAATTATGTCTAGCACACACCTCAGACTCTTGGTCCCTTGTCAACCAGTGTATTACTCTGGAGTCCTTTCTGAAAGTCAGACAAACCCAAGACTCAGGTACCTTATTAAAAATATAAGTGGGAGGGGCCTGGGTGGCTCAGTTGGTTAAGCGACTGCCTTCGACTCAGGTCATGATCCTGGAGACCGGGGATCAAGTCCCACATTGGGCTCCCTGCTCGGCAGGAGGCCTGCTTCTCCCGCTCTCACTCCCCCTGCTGTGTTCCCTCTATGGCTGTGTTTCTCTCTGTCAAATAAATAAAATCTTAAAAAAAAAAAAAAATATATATATATATATATGTGGGATTATTTGAGAAGAAATAAGTCATCCCATTTATGCTGTCTACTTCTGTTTATTAAGAACTTTTCTCAGTGATGAATATTTCATCTTGTCTACTACTTACAGCAGACATATAAGGTTGTTCCACTTTGCAAATGAGGAAAATGAGGCTCAGAAAAGCTCAGCTATTTCCCCCAAAATATACAGATAATAAGTGGAAGAGTCAGGAATTCTACTGGGTTCCCTTTAATACCACTATGTGTTATATAGATAGAAAATGTGGTTTAAGAATATTTTTAATAAAATGTTATACTTTGTTTTCAAAGCCAGGAAACAATTTTTGGGATAGGATCAGCAGAATTTATAGATCCATTTTACTAACACCTCAAAGAGACTGTGATTCACCCAAAGGCAACTGGTAACTGAAATAAGATGATAGCTCACAGTATTTAACTTACAGTTAAAAGTCAATGCATCAAATGACACAAACAAGTGGAAAGATATTCCATTCTCAAATTGGGAGAACAAATACAGTATGTCCATACTACCCAAACCAATCTATAGGTTTAATACAATCCCTACCAAAAGACCAACGGCATTTTTCACAGAACTAGAACAAACAATTTAAAAATTTGTATGGAAATGCAAAAGACCCCAAATAGCCAAAACAACCTTGAAAAAGAAAAACAAAATTGGAGGTATCACAACCTCAAATTTCAAGATTTACTACAAAACTGTATTAATCAAAACAGCATGGTACTGGCACAAAAACAGACACAGAGAGCAATACAACAGAATAGAGAGCCCAGAAATAAACCCACAATTATATGGTCAACTAATTTTCAACAGAGAAGGCAAAAATATGCAATGGGAAAAAGACAGTCTCTTCAACATACGGTATTGGGAAAACTGGACAGCTACATGCAAAGGAATGAAACTGGACCACTTTCTCACACGTACATAAAATAAGGACCTAAATATGAGACGTGAAACCATGAAAATCCTTGAAGAGAGAGCAGGTAGTAATTTCTCTGGCATCTGCTGTAGCATCATTTTTCTAAGGTGGTCTCCAGAGGCAAGGGAAACAAAAGCAAAAATACACTACTAGGACTTCATCAAACTAAAAAGCTTCTGCACATCAAAAGAAATAATCAACAAAACCAAAAGACAACCTATGGAATGGGAGCAGAAATTTGCAAATGACACATACAATAAAGCGTTAGTATGCAAAAATACATAAAGAATTTATAAAACTCAATATACCAAAAACTCATAAATCCAGTTAAGAAATGGGCAGAGGACATGAATAGACATAGAAGATATCCAGAGGGCTAATAGACACATGAAAAGATGTTCAACATCACTCATCATAAGACAAATAGAAATCAAAACCACAGTAAGATACCAACTCACACCTGTCAGAACGGCTAAAATTAACAACACAAGAAACAACAGGTGTTAGCGAGGATGCAGAGAAAGGGGAACTCTCTAACACTACTGGTGGGAATTTAAACTGGTGGAGCCACTCCAGAAACAGTATGGAGGTTCCTCAAATATTTAAAAAATAGAACTACCTTCTGACCCAGAAACTGCACTAATAGGTATTTACCCAAAGGATACAAAGATACAGGTTCAAAAGGGTACATGCACCTAGATGTTTATAGCAATGTTATCAACAACAGCCAAACTATGGAGAGTCCAAATGTACATCAACTGACAAATGGATAAAGAAATGTGGTGTGTGTGTGTGTGTGTGTGTGTGTGTATACACACACATACATGTGCAATGATGTGGAGTCACAGTGATCATACTAAATGAAAAAAGTCGGATAAAGATAAATACCACATGACTTCTCTCAAATGTGGAATTTAAGAAACAAAACAGATGAGCATATGTGAAGGGGAAAAAAAAGAGAGAGGGAAACAAACCACAGAGGAAAAATTGAGAGTTGATGGAGGCATTTGGGGGAAGAATAGGCAGATGGATGACGGGCATTAAGGAGGGCAATTATTATGAGGAGCACTGGGTATTGTATGTAAGGGTTAAATCACTGAATTCTACTTCTGAAACCAATACTGCATTGTGTGTTAACTAACTAGAATTTAAATATGAATTTAAAAAACATACACAGTGAGGTACCACCTTATACCTGCCAGATTGGCCAAAATCAAAAACACATGAAACAACAAGAGTTATTGAGGAGGTGGAGAAAAATCAACCCTTACACACTATTGATGGGAATGTAAACTGGCACAGTGACTGTGGAAAACAGTTTGGGGTTCCTCAAAAATTAAAAATAAAATTACCACGTGATCCAATTATCACACTACTGAGTATTTACACAAAGCATACAGAAACGCTAATTTGAAAAGATACAATCACCCTTACATTTATGGCAGCATTTTTTACAATAGCCAAAATATAAAAGCGATCCAAGTTTCTACTGATAGATGAATGGTTAAAGAAGATGTATTTTCAAAGATAAACTCGAAATGGATGAAAGACCTCAATGTGAGGAAGGAATCTACCAAAATCCTGGAGGAGAACATAGGCAGTAACCTCTTTGACATCGGCCACAGCAACTTCTTTCAAGACACGTCTCCAAAGGCAAAGGAAATAAAAGCAAAAATGAACTTTCAGGACTTCATCAAAATAAAAGCTTCTGCACAGCAAAAGAAACAGTCAACAAAACATACAGGCAACCCACAGAATGGGAGAAGATATCTGCAAATGACACTACAGACAAAGGGCTGATATCCAAGATCTATAAAGAACTACTCAAACTCAACACCCAAAAAAAAGATGATCACATCAAAACTGGGCAGAAGACATAAACAGACATTTCTCCACAGAAGACATACAGATGGCTAACAGACACATGAAAAAAATGTTCATCATCATTAGCCATCAGGGAAATCCAAATCAAAACCACATTGAGATACCACCTTACACCAGTCAGAATGGCCAAAATTAACAAGACAGGAAACACCAATGTTGGAGAGGATGTGGAGAAAGGGGAACCCTCTTATACAGTTGGTGGGAATGCAAGTTGGTGCAGCCACTTTGGAAAACAGTGTGGAGATTCCTTAAAAAAAAAATTAAAAATAGAGCTACCCTATCACCCCACAATTGCACTACTGGATATTTACCCCAAAGATACAGATGTAGTGAAAAGAAGGGCCCTATGTACCCCAATGTTCATAGCAGCCAAGATGCCCTTCAACAGACAAATGAAATAAAGAAGATAGGGTCCATATATACAATGGAATATCATGCCTCCATCAGAAAGGATGAATACCCAACTTTTGTAGCAACATGGACCAAACTGGAGGAGATTATGCTGGGTGAAATAAGCCAAGCAGAGAAAGTCAAGTATCATATGGTTTCACTTACTTGTGGAGCACAAGGAGTAACATGGAGGATATTAGAAGGAAAGGAAATGTGAACTGGGATAAATCAGAGAGAGAGATGAAGCATGAGAGACTTTGGACTCTGAGAAACAAACTGATGGTTTTGGAAGGGAGGCAGGTGGAGGTATGGGTGAGCCTGGTGGTGGGTATTAAGAAGGACATATATTGCATGGAGCACTGGGTGATGCATTAACAATGAATCTTGAAACACTGAAAAAGGGGCGCCTGGGTGGCTCAGTTGGTTAAGCGACTGCCTTCGGCTCAGGTCATGATCCCGGAGACCTGGGATCGAGCCCCACATCGGGCTCCCCGCTTGGCAGGAAGCCTGTTTCTCCCTCTCTCGCTTCCCCTGCTTGTGTTCCCTCTCTGGCTGTGTTTCTCTCTGTCAAATAAATAAAATCTTTAGGAAAAAAAAAAGAAACACTGAAAAAATAAAATAAATTATTATAAAAAATAAAAGATAGCCTTAAAAAAGCTAAAAATAACAAAAAAAAACAAAAATAAATAAATGAAAGTTTATTCTACTTGGAAAAAAAAGATGTGTTTTATACATATATACACACACACCCATCACACACATACACACACACAATGAAAAAATGACTCAGTGTGTGTGTGTGATGTGTGTGTGAAAATCACTCTATTTTCAATAGAAAAAAATTACAAAAAATTACAAAACACAGATGGATCTAGAGGGTATAATGCTAAGTGAAATAAGTCAGTAAGAGAAAGACAAATACTGTATGATTTCACCTCATGTGGAATTTAAGAAACAAAACAAAGAAGAAAAGAAACAAACTAAAAAAGCAGACTCTAAACTACAGAGAACAAACTGATGGTTATCAAAGAGGAGGTGGGTGGAGGATGGGTGAAATGGGTGAAGGGGGTTAAGAGTACACTTAATGATTAGCACTGAGTAATGTATAGAACTGTTGAATCATTACACCTGAAACCAATAGTACACTGTATGCTAATTATACTGGAATTAAAAATAAAATACTGACTTAGAGAAAATTTTATAAATAAATAGGAAAATCTCTTTTAAAAAAAAATCATTGCATCAAAAATGCTTACCACCATAGCTTGGAGCGGACCTAATTCAAAATTCCATTACATATGGATAAGAAACTAAGGACCTCAGAGTAGACAGCACTTTCTTAAGGTCACACAAACCAGGACTGATCTGAATCAAAGCTGACTTCCTAGTTCAGTGGTCTCTTCCCTGCAGTGGTCACTGACTGTTACGCATGCACGCACACATGCACACGCATGTGTGCCTGCTCATTTGGATGGTGCTAACATTAAGGATTTGTTGACTAACTGGAAAATACTTCTCTTTTTAAGCTCAGAATAGGAAACTGCATGACCATTTCTCCTTCTAATTTTCAACTGTGTATAGCACCATGGAGAGAATCTGACAGAGATTGACAGTGGCGGCACCAACACCATGACATAGATCTGTCAAAGGTGAAATCAGAAAAGATCCCAAGATATAAATATTTGGAATTTGCTGCTTCTAGATGGTGTTTCTAACATGCAACTGATGAGAGATCCACCCCTCCTCCCAGCCATTGACCCCTCCCATCTGTCCCCAATATTATTACCATAGTATATCTTTCATTCTGAATTCCCAACGCAAAAGACACATGTGATGTTTTACATCTTTGCTGAGCCAATTAGAAAAAATAAAGAGTGGAGTTTAGAGAAGGAGGAAGAAAGAAGGAGGAACTCTTTGTTCATGAGAACAATATCACACACCGTTTTAGCAGCCAATATTCACAGTCTATGTAAGGATCATTGAATTAACTCCTGTACCATAACCCTTAATGTGAAATTCAGCATTCCCAATAGCCAAACAGCTCAAAAGTTAATGTAGGAAAAATGTTAAAAAAAAAAAAGAAAGAAAATGGTTATGTCAGTCCAACTGTCAAAGTAGTGTCACATCAAAACTTCGACGCACTCAGGGAAATCATACAGACTTAGACCTGAAGAAATTTTGGATAACAACTCCAATCTCCATGTTATCACACAGTAGAACTGAGGCTTATAAGGTTAAATGTTTGGCTCAAAAATCACACAAAGTGTCAGAACCAAAACAGAACCCAGGTTTCAACATCCCAAAGAAGTAACAAGTTCTATTAAGACACTTGGGAAAGTCAAGACATGAAGGAAAGATCCTTCGTTCAGGATCCTAACTTTTCCCTTCGTTGATACGAAGGAGGGGGAATGTCACACCTCTACACAGTCTCTCACTGCACTATGAAAACCAGACTCGAGCTAGGCAGGGAGCCCTATGCATTATTAGCAGGAGGGAAGGCTCCTCATTTCCCAAGGTCTGGAGATCACAGGGGCCTGAGGCTGAAACTGAGGCAGACACTGAGGCACCTGAACGAACAGGGAGTAGGCACAACTGCTGACAATATTCCCTGTCCACCCTGAAATTCCCATAAAATTAGAACTTGGTGGTGACCACTAAAGCTTCCACAGAATCTTTTCAACTACTAGAAAAGAAAAATGAATACTTTCACATTATTTCCTTTGTATAAATGTTACAACAGCTCTAAAGGTAGGAATAATTATCTCTGTACATAATGAATACTGAAGGTAGCCTACAAAACCATATGAGTTTTTTTTCATTTTTCAGTACTCACAAAAATGTTTCCACAGTGAAAACTCCAGATCCAAACATTTTAGCGAAAAACAACTCAAACTACATACAAACCCTTCCACAGAAAAGAAAAATAAAAAGGATACCCCCTACCCTAACCTTGATACCCAAGCCTGATATTAACAAAGCTAAAAAATTAAAGACTGCCATAAACAAAGATGCAAGAATCTTAAGCTAAATATTAGCAAAACAAACTCAACAAAGATGAAAAACTCAGAACCAAACTGAATTACCAAAGGATAAGATAATTCTAATCTTAAACAAGGTTGGTTGAGGATTAGAAGACAAACTAATCTATTAAAATCAAATAATGAGCTATTAAAAGGCATGATTTTTAAACAGAGGCAATGAAATTACAGAATGCAACATCTATTCTTGATTTAAAAGAAAAACCTCTTAACAATCTAGAAGTAGGTTTTCTTGTTATCTACAAAAAAGTGTCATTTAAAATGCTGAAATATTGAAATCTATGCCTTTGAAATTAAAAACAAGGAAATGCTGTCCTCTAGGTCAAAAACATGAGGTCCTGAATGATGCAGATTGGCAAGAAAACAGTTATAGGAAAATAAATACATATAACAGTTATCAAAAATTATGATTATTCTGAAAATATTTTTAAAAATTATGATAGGTTAAAATATGTGAATATGTGAGAAGTGTTTAGCCAATATGCTAAATATGAAATCAATATTTTAAAAATCTATGCCACTCCAATATACCAGCCAGAAACAGAAAATCAAAACTTTAAGAAAGCTACTATTTAGAGTACCAACAAAAATATGAAGTACACAGAAATAAATCTAACAAAATATTTTTAAGATGATTGTAAAGAAAAGTTATAAAACTTCATGGAAAAACACTTCAGTAACTCTAAAATATAAACATATATACCATATTCATAAATATTGTAGTATTTAGACAATATTGTAGTAACGTCAACTTTCAGAAGCCTAACACATAAACTCACGTCCTATTGATAATATCACAATGCTTCTGGAGGAATTAAGTACGTTAAATCTAAATTTTAAATCAGATAACAGAAAAAGCCAAAAACACTTTTGAAGAAAAAGAATAGGCAGGAGATTTTCCCTAGCCAATATCAGGTCTTACCATAAAGCTGTAATAATCAGGATGAGGTGTTTACTGGTGTTGAATGGATCAAGGGAACACAACAGTGCGTGTAAAAAGATCTTCCCATGTTATGGACATGATATATGACAGAGGTGATTGCAAATCTGTGTAGAAAGAATAATGCTGTCCCCCCAATTGTGCTGGGGTTGCTATTAATCAAAAAGAGAAAATACAGAGTCACCTATATATTTTCTCACATTAAAAAAATGAAGGATAGGGTGCCTGGGTGGCTCAGTGGGTTAAAGCCTCTGCCTTCAGCTCAGGTCATGATCTCGAGGTTCTGGGATCAAGACCCGTGTCGGGCTCTCTGCTTGGCGGGGAACCTGCTTCCTCCTCTCTCTGCTTGCCTCTCTGCCTACTTGTGATCTCTCTCTGTCAAATAAATAAATAAAATCTTTAAAAAAATGAAGGATAAGCTATGAAATAAAACAAAAGATCACCTATAGAAGAGTGATGGAAAACAGTAAGGAGATAGGATATATACTAGACTTCTCTAGACATCCATTACTTTGTAGATTTGACTTTGGAAACTTCAATATTTTATAAAATTTTAAAATGGCACTAAATTATTTTTAAAGGAATTTCTAACAACTAAAACCAAAAAGAAACAAACCCAACAGAATATCTAGTTGGTGCCAAAATCAGGGCATCATAAAGAACTAATTTTACCCAAAGAGGGGTCTGGCCTTTACCCTGGGTTACAAGGAGGTGATCTCTAGGTTGAGGAATATCCTGCCTGACAGGAGTATCTTTATTTATCAGGAGTTTTGGCCACTGACCTAGTAGTTCTGACTTCCCGGAGAGTAAGCCATAAGGGCAGAGTGTGGCTCAGCCACAATAAAAACGTTAGACACCAAAGACTCAAATGAGCTTCCCTGGTTTGGGATACACTTTGAATTATTGTCACACACTGTAGCCTGGAGGAAGCAATGCTATTAGGATTCCATGGAAAGAGGATGACTGGAAACTCCACATTTGGACCTTCCCAGACATCAACTTACATGTCATTCATTCCCTTTGGCTGACTCTAATGTTTATCCTTTCACTATAATAAAACTGTAATTTTAAATATAGCTGTCCTGAGTCTTATGAATCATTGAACCTAAGGGTGGTTCTGGAAATGTTCAAATTCATACCCAAGTGGTGAGAAATGAGGGAAGCCCTGGGACCCCTGAACTTCTGTCTGGTGTCAGAAGTGAAGGAAATCTTATGGGTCCTGATTCCTGAGACTCTGTAGTTTGGCTAAAAAATCTTTGCAACCCAAGAAGTCAACTATAGCAAGTGATCTAAAACAGTAATTATTACTAGGAGATTGAAAAAATATGCAAACAAAAAATACTCAGTCTGTATTTAGTTAATTATATTGGTTGGTTGTAGTGTTGATATTTTTATTCTGTAGCTGTTATGTGTGCCTTTGGGAACAGAAACATTAGTAATTACACTAGTGCTTTTGAGAACAGGGATTTTAGGTGTGCAAAATAGATGCAGGATGGATTTTAAAACCTGGAGTCCCACATTTGATTCGGAAACAATTGTGTCTTTATATTTTTTTAAAATAATATACATTTCCTAGCTCTTTCTGCTGAAAAGCTAGCAACAATGACTAATCTAGGACAACGGGGCACTCCCAGAACCTACACCATGTTCCTCTCTAACTGCCACTCTCAAGAGGAATGAGGGCGCCTTATAGAAATGGCTAAAGCCCAGTCTAGGTTAGAATACTTACAAAATGGAGCTGGAATATCTTTTCAAACCAAACATCAAGAAAGCTATCAGAGAATACAAGGGTCACATCAAGCAGATTCCGAAGCAAATTAAGAGGCATGTATGTACTTGGAGCTACCTGTAAGATTGTTCATAACAGCTGTTTATACCAACCAAAACTGGGAAGAAACCCAATGGCCATCACTGCTAGAATGTTTAAACAGCAATGAAATATAATTTCACAATGTAAATAAACTAACTGAAAATGCATTCATCAGCATCAATGACTCTCATAAATGTGTGGTTGCGCCAAAGACACAAGGCAAGTGCGAGCGCGCGAACACACACACACACACACACACACACACACACACACACACACACTTACAAAAAATATGATTCCCCACATATGAACCTGAATGCAGGCAAAACTAAACTATATGGTTTAGGAATGCACATATAGGTGAGTAAAGAAAAACAAAGGAATGATTATCACATAAAATGTCCTTTGGGTTTATTCTGTTGTTATTCTAATTTCTTTCATTGAACCTGATTTATAAAGCTTGATGTTTCTGCTTTTCCAATACTTGCGTAAAAAATGTATAGTTTCTTCATCCCATTTGATTAGTGTTTTGCTGCATCTCAAAAGTACTGATATATGGAGTCCTTGTAATGTTTGAAATATTTCAAAATGTCCATAATTTAATCTGACACATATATTAGATATTTTCATTTCAAATGTGTAGAATTTTATTCTGTCCTTCTGTTAAGAGTCTCTAATTTTACTGTATTTTTATTAGAGAACATCAAATGTATAATATTAGTGCTTTGATATTTACTGTATTTAAGACTTGCATTTGTGGCCTACTTATATGATCCATTTTTGTAAAGAAAATGCCTCATGTTTGTGCTTGGAGAAATGCATAGTATTTCCATGCTGACTAAGCTTGAAATCAAATCTTCCATATCCTTAAATTTTTCTATTTGCTTGTTATCCATCAGTTCCAATTGAAGAATGAGCTATAATCTCCTTCTGTGATTAAGGGTTTGTCTATATCTCCTGGTAGTTATTAATTTTTGCTTTATATATCTTAAGATTATGTTATTAGATGCAAGAATGTTCAAGGATTGTTACACCTTCCTAGTGATGTTTTTGTAGGGAGAAGTTTAAGTCACAAGCCTTTATAATTTTTGCCTTAATATATAGGATATCTGACATTGATCTTGCTAATACAAACTTTCTATAGGTTAGTAAATATGTAACTTTTTCTGATGTTTTACTTTCAATTTTCCCATGCCATTCTGTTTTATGTATATGTTTCTTGATTTGATCTATTTTTATCAATACCAGAACTGTACTTTTATCCAATACCAGAACTGGTCTCTAACTTTTAGAAAGATGATTTAATTTACTTATATTTTTATTAGAGACTTCTTTAACATTCCCTATTTATCATTTTTTTAGTCTTACTTTTTTCCTTTCTCAACTACCACTGAACAAATCTACTTTATTTTTGTCTTTCCTATTTAAACGCTACTCACTTCATTTCTATTCTGTACTTATTATTACATTTGCAACATGCATGTTTGATTTACCAATCTTTCTATACTCTCCTTCCAAATAAATCTTAAAGCATTTTAATTCTAATCACCAGTCCTTCCTCCATGTAATCCTTACTCATTATTCATTCTACCTATTTTTAATATCCATGAATCCCTATATTAATGCTACTGTTTTTACTTTTCCACACTTTATTAATTTACTCTCATTTGTGATTTAATTTCACTTCTGAAACCCGCATCAACAGAAATTACTTTTCTCATGTGAGTCCTGTGCACTGTGAGGTGTACAATTGTCCCTTCAAAGAAAATCTTTGAATTTCCCCTTTATCTCTACTACATTGAGATTTCATTTTCTTTAGAACTCAGCTAAGCATTTAAAATAACTCACTGCTGGGGCAACCTGGGTGGCCCAGTTGGTTAAGCATCTGACTCTTGATTTCAGCTCTGGTCATGATCTCAGTGTCATGACATCAAGCCCTGCATTGCACTCTGCACTGGGCATGGAGCCTGCTTAAAATTCTACTTGTCCCTCTCCATCTGCCCCTCACTCCAGCTCTCTCACTCACTCCCTCTCTCTAAATTTTAAAAAAATAAAAAATCATTGCTGTATTATTTTACCCAGCATTTCTAAATGGTTGGAATGGAATATGGTATTAAACACACTCAATCTGCCACGTTGCTGAAAGCCAGAATTTTAGATAAACATACCCTACTATTGCCATGTTAACACCTTTTGGTTACCTATTCCCTACCAGCTGCACTCCCAATTTGTTATTCTGGCTTATAAGACTTCCTATGATATGACTCATTCATCACTGATCTTGTTTCATATAGTTTTATGAGTCTACAACTAAAATGGTGTCATATGTTTCAACATGTAATAATAAATAATGCCAACCTGTCTGTATCTTTTTTTAATAAATATTTTATTTATTTATTTATTTGAGAGAGATAGATTGAGAGCATGAGAGGGGGGAAGGTCAGAGGGAGAAGCAGACTCCCCGTGCAGCTGGGAGTCCAATTTGGGACTTGATCCCAGGACTCCAGGATCATGACCTGAGCCAAAAGCAGTTGCTTAAGCAACTGAGCCACCCAGGCACCCAAACCTGTCTATATCTTAAGAGATAAGTTTGCATATAAAATGAATGTGACATTTATCCAGACGCTTTCATAACAGCAAGTTTTAATAATGACAATAATAATAATGAAGGGTTTTGGAGAGTTTTGGTATGTATGTGCCTGGCATTACATGCTCTACATAGTTTATTACATTTAATGCTTACCAAAACCCTACATTATCAATCCATTTAGGATTGTCTCATTACAGCTAAGTACTAATCTAAGTACTAAGTACTGTCTCATTATACTAAGTACTATATACTAACTACATTTACTAATATCCTTGATCTGACAGCACTTTCTAAAACCCAAAATAACCAAAATCAGTGCCATGGCTCTCAATGTCAAGCTTCTTAGAAAAGCACTAAATGGTGGCCCTCACATATGCCAAGTATTCTTATTCTTCTTCTGAAGATGTTTCTTCCTGAACAGTGAAAAACGAAGAAAGATATACAGACATTTAAAGCAGAGTGAATACAGTACATTC
Source organism: Spilogale gracilis (assembly GCA_004023965.1). Taxonomy (NCBI): domain Eukaryota; kingdom Metazoa; phylum Chordata; class Mammalia; order Carnivora; family Mephitidae; genus Spilogale; species Spilogale gracilis. The sequence continues at coordinate 107,795 of PITA01003624.1, forward strand.
TGATATAATGTTCTGTGTCTCTAGTATTTTTCTCTTCTCTTTAACCCAGTCACTTGCTTTCAGGACAGTGAGAATTGGCACATCATGTGAAGCCAAACACAGCAATTAGCTTTTCAGCATCCTTCTGGAATCAAAGACTTGTCTACTTTAAGTGTTTAGGTTTCTGAAATATTACTTTTTCTTTCCATAACTTTTATTTTGTTCAGTGGATTATTTCAATGACTTAATCAACAGTGAGGAACAATGTCAAAATAGTATAAAATGCATACAAGTATAGCTCATCAGGACCTGAGAAGAATATATTGGTTCTTAGACATTATGATTTAGACATCACCTTAAAGATTACCTAATCTAAACCTGCATTTTATATATATATGTAGTATAATCTTAGATTACACATGTTTATATATTGGAAGCTTATGTGTATATATGTACATGTATTTATATATACATATAAGCTTAGATTACATATGTTTAGGTATATCTTACATATGTTTGGGTTTACATATATTATATCTATATAATATATAACACATATATAAATTTACATGTGTTTATGTACTTCCAGTGATTCACTGCCCCAATATCTGGATGAGTTTATTGTCTTTTTTCCTTTAAAAACTTAAAAACAACTTCTCTTTTTCTTCATTCCCAGCTGATTAGGTTGTTTCTTAATTCACTGAAAAAATATAAAGAATGAAAAAAATTTTTTCACATGCTCCCACCACCAAATTTACTTACCGACTTGAATCTGCCTATATACTCAACTTCGCCTCCAGTCTTAGTGAGTTTGCAGTCTCTGTGCTCTAATGCCAACTCCCGTTACCCACCCACCCACTGCGTATTAAGTCCCGTCCCCTCTCACCTAACTCATGGACCTTATTCCTGCAATTGTTCTCTATTATCATTTTTTCCTCTCTCTCCTGTATTATGCTCCACACACCAGCTAGAGTAATCTTTTCGAATATTTAGATTATTTCACTCTCCTGTTCAATGGTTTCTCATACCTAGAATAAAATCCAAAAACCATACAACCCCTATCCCAATTTCCTATCAACTTTTCCTTTGGTTATCTTGTTTTTTATACTTCAAGCTAGTTCTCACCTTGAGGCTTTGTTTTTCTTCCCTGCTTCTTCAAAGTTTGTATTTCACTTTCTTTATTCATTCAAGTCATTTTGAAAATGTCACCTCCTCAAAATGAGCTTCCTTGACTCTATTCTATAAAGAGTTCTCTGACCATGAGCCTTTACTAGCCTACCTAGTACATAGCATGTATCAATTCCTGACATCATTTTGTTCACCTATTTATTTATTTGCCTATTTATTGCATCACTGCTAAAAGGTAAGCCATTTAAGGATAAGAGACTTAACCTTTTGTCCACTACTATATCCATAACCTACACTGTATCACATATAGACACTTCAATGAATATCTGCTGTCAGAATAAATGAATAAGCATAAAATATATACATACAGTGCTTCATTTTATCATTTGAGGACTCAAATATACACATATATACGTGAAACAATCCAAATAGTACAAACACACAATAAGAGTTTATAAGTTTGTCCATTAAAAGTTTATACATAGGGGCACCTGGGTGGCTCAGTTGGTTGGGCAACTGCCTTCGGCTCAGGTCATGATCCTGGAGACCCGGAATCGAGTCCCACATCGGGCTCCTTGCTTCGCAGGAAGCCTGCTTCTCCCTTTCTCACTCCCCCTGCTTGTGTTCACTCTCTGGCTGTGTTTCTCTCTGTCAAATAAATATAATCTTTAAAAAAATAGTTTATACATATAACTTTCCACAAAAATAATAAGATCAAAAAACTCTTATTAAATTATTTTAAAAATCTCTCACACTATGCTTAGTATTAGGCATGTGGTATTCACTTGAATAAAATAGTTGACACTAAGAAACAAAAATCTGTAAAATTATTTTCTTCATGACTACTAATGGTTCCCATAGCTTATATGCATATTGTTTACTAAAGAGATATACAACTAATCAAAACTGGAAGGAGAACATGCTTATTCTTTACTGTACCATTGACTAGTTTTGAGAAGTGGTCAGCTAGATGCTCCCTGAGGTTCCTTGTAGCTACAACATCCTATAAAACTAGGAATTATTAATTTTTATGGCACCCTCAAATATCTGTCATGCAGTTTTTACCAACCAAAAGGAGAAATCACAAAACAGTGACCTGTTGATTCTTTATCTCTTTGAGATGTTCATATTCTAGAAAATATTACATCAATTTTAGAAGAAAAGGGAAAAAAAAGTAAAGGGCTTACTCCAACAGCCAATCATCACTGACATTATAATCACTTTGTCAAGAGGGTGAATAACATTGTAATTGTGTTATTATTTCAGAAAGCTAAAGTAAAGTTACATGAGATAATTATGTTTTAAGCTTTATATTATCTATTTTCTTACTTTCTCCCTACTACTGTAGTTAATCAATGAGTATATAATAAATAAGTAAATAAACCATACTATTTTTTAAATTATTTATTTATTTCAGGGGGCGGAGAGGAAGAGAGTGCACAGAGGGCAAGAGAATATCAAGCAGACTCTCCACTGATCACAGAGCCCCATGTAGGGCTCAATCTCAAGACCCTGAGATCATGACCTGAGCTAAAAATCAAGAATCTGACACCAAACCAACTGGCCAATCACTTCACTACCTCCATTGTCTTCATATCTTTAGCAATGAACAATGGATTCTTCATGTTTTCATTTTTTATTTAACATTACTCTAGCACTTGGGGGGGGAATCTACTTTCATTTTCAGCCTAGTACACATCAATTTCAAAATATTTTCTAGGACAAATGAAAATTTTAATTTAACCGAATTTCCCATTTTTTTACCCACAACAACCAACCTGAGAAAACACACTAGGTCATATTATGAACAGTTCAAGAATATAGCACAGTTTCCACAATGGGACAAAATGATAACCTATGATTGCTCCACTACTTTCATGAGCAATGTGGAAGTTCTACCAATTTTGTCAATGGTTAATTGGTAAAATGATGTTATATTGGATCTATCAGTTTAGGATTACTGGACTGGAATAAAGCCAGCTGGGATCATTCACATTAGGTTGAGCATCTAAGCTTCTCCTCTGACTTCATATCACACTATTTTGAGATCCCAGGCTCACATAAATACTTGAATACAAATGGAAGTGCTTTTCTTAATGCTTTCTGAGCTGTAACAAGGAAAAGTACTGCAGTGTTATGCCCGATATCTTGCCAAAGAGATGGTACAGTATTTGATACCCTTTGTGAGAATCAAAAGAACTATGTGCAGACCATGTGTGCCTAATTATGAAACTGAAATTCCTATGGCATATTCCTTTCCATCTCAAAATATTTATCAAAAATCTTTTTTCTGGGGCGCCTGGGTGGCTCAGTTGGTTAAGCAACTGCCTTCGGCTCAGGTCATGATCCTGGAGACCTGGGATCGAGTCCCACATCAGGCTCCCTGCTCGGCGGGAAGCCTGCTTCTCCCTCTCTCACTCCCACTGCTTGTGTTCCCTCTCTGGCTGTGTTTCTCTCTGTCAAATAAATAAAATCTTTAAAAAAAAAAATCTTTTTTCCAATAAAGACTTGCATGTTCTATAATTGATGCTAATTCTAAATTTTCATCAGATGTAAGTGAATTAGATTTCATAGAACTTGTAGTTGCTACATGATCTTCTTTTATCCAACTCCCCAATTTCAGTATCTATTCAATTATTTCAGGCAACATATAAATCATTTAGAGTCCTACAATACAGATATTGATTAAGAGAGTCAGCAAAGTCAATGTGGTCAGCAACTTTTTATCATAAAGGTGAAAAGTGTTTTTTCTCCAGGTTTTTATCTTTTACTATGTCTAATTTTCTCCAGTTTAACACACACACAAACATACACATGCACACAAAAATAAGCGACCTTCTCCAGCACTTTCTCCATGCTAAGTAAATGTAATAATGATAATAATGATAATGGCAGCTAACAATTATATTTACCATGAGCCAGTGATGTGTAATTGCTTTAGGTGGATTATCTAGTTAATACATTAAGTAACTCCATTCAGTAGGTACTATAATTATCTATTTTACATACATACCTACCATTTTACATTAGAAAAAAAATAAAATAAGGTCTCACACATAGAAAGAAAATTCTAACTCAGGCTCTCCGGAGCTTAAACTGTAACCATTATGCTATATTACATCCTCTATGTTACAGAACACACTTTCCAAGTCACTTTTCATTGCAAATTTGAAGGGATAAACATGTTTAATATATGAGTATTCTTAGTCTGTACTCTTCACCTGCTTGTTAGTATATTTCTAACTTTGGTTGCTTTAGCTTTTTACTCTCTTCTGCCCCTGAAGGGGTTTCCTTCTTCCCCAACCATTTCTCAGGCTTTTCTGAATGAGGGGAGAGTATGGGGAAGAAGATATGTGCTTCTGTGCTCAGTTCTGGAAGGATATCTTTAGAAATTTTGAGGAACCAGAAAAAGAAGGAACTATAGTTTCTGAAGGTAATATATGAGAAAGAAAAACAGAAATTACTATACTACATCCCTTCATTTTGTTCAATAAACACAAGAGATATTCTTTGAAAATTGTTTGCTGTGACTGTGCTCTTTGGACCACAGTAACACTGGGTTCCTGTGAGGGTTTATATAATAAATTTTTCTAAAAAGAAAATTGCTTAAACAAATCTTACCTTTTAGTGTGTCATTATACACAGAATGGCCCAGAGAATCAGAAGGCTAACCTTTAGCTTGGTATTCTGGTTGAATCGCCCTGGCTTATGTTGGGGAAAGAGTAAGAGGACCTTCAGGGCAGGTTTTTCCTATCTTGGATCTTGACCCATCTGACTCAGGTGCACGTTTTTTTTTTTCCAGTCAACACTGTGCTTGTGAAAGTGCTTATTGGCTGGGCACTTTTCTATCACTTATGACTCAACACTTTTCTAACTGCATGTTTTCATGTATGCGTCATCATAAAATAGAATGTAAGGATGAATACTAATATAAGTTTTCATGCCACATATTAAAGAACTAGATTAACCTCAGTTTTTAAAACCGTTGTCCAAGACTATATCAGGACCACAGAAAAAAGCATCATTTGAGCACTCAATAAGGGCACCTTTTTCAGTCTGGTTGTTTCTTTGTGATCTAAAACAGATTTGGCCAGATCTACAACTCAGATTACCATAAAATGTTTCCATTATTTGCATTTCACTTTGAGTAATAATTCTGAAATTGCCTTTGAAAGAGGCTTCAAGCAAGTGTTTTTGCTGTTTACTGTGAAAGTAGCTCTAGCAGATACTGTAAATTCCCACCCTTCCCAACCCTCTGGGCATTCATCTCTAGACACTGAAAACCATGTAAAACACCTGTAACTCTCTGCCAGAGCTCTTTTTTCTGAGCATACTCACTGAGGGAGCAGGACAAGCTACAGGTGCCTCTGTCAAACATGACAAATGGAAGTTGATTAAATATCCTACTTTTCTGCCCCCTCAATTCATGCTGATGCTGAGATATGTTCTACATTGCATTCCAGAATTCCTGGTGGGATTGAGCTCCAGTTGTCCACCTTTGATAATTGGCTTAATAGTACTCTTTCTCTTTATTAATTTCCTTCATTTCCTTGACTCGCTTCCCACTTCCCAGCAATGTCTCCAGGATCACCTCCACTTACACTCAAATATTTGTCTTCAGGTCAGCTTTAGAAGGAACCTAAATGAGACAGTACTCATATTCACATTTTTATAAACAAAAATGTGATTGATTAAAGATTGCAACTGCAGAAAGAATATGATCAGGTTTGTAGGAGACTGTGATGTTTCCTGTAATCAAAAGTCTGCTGTTGTTGTTTTTAATGTTGCTTTGTAATGGTATTAACTCATTTTCATTAATCAAGGAGAATATATATTCAACTGTTTGGACCTATATAAGACTGACCAAAAAATTATATGTTTACACTCATATTTCAAAGAATATGCATTATTTTGGCAAACAAGCATTAATGGTAGAAGACAATCACTTCAGCATAGTCTCTTTTTACCAGTGTGTCATCCTGTTCATGATAACAATTCTATATAAGAGAGCACAAATAAAGCACCACAAACCCACAAACCACAGAAGTACCACATCTTTATTCACTACATAAATGCTTTCTTCATTGGTTTTCTACTCTTGCATGCACTGATAAAACTTTTTTAAAGAGTTTAAAAATTCAGAACACCTACTTCTCATGTCTAGCAAAACTGGTAATCTAAGAAGATGCACTGTTTTTCACTGGGGCATCTAGTATTCACAAAACATTACTGGGCACTTGTGTGTAGGCTAAGGGGGTGTGTGTGCACATACAAGCTTGAGAAGCATGCCTCAGAACAACCCCATGGTTCTAAACCCTCAGAATGATGCAGATCTGTGTCTCTATAATCTTCAAAAAGCCAAATGTTTTTTAAAGTCTTGTATGGGTAACTCAAAATCATAGTTACAAATTTTTTCTGGGTGTCAGCCACATTTCTTTATTTTATTAGTCTGGTAAAACAGAGGACATCACCCTTACGCAGCTTCAGTTGAAAATAAAATTAGTAAGCACCTTTTTCTTAATCTTCACCATTCCTCGTCAATTCTTCTATACTTGCCTAGACCTATTGTTTCCTGTGTTAAGTTCTCCAGTGGGTGTAATTATTTAGATGCTCAACAGAGGCATTCACCATTGATAAATTCTCCCCAAAAAGCTGAGTCCCTATGTGAAAATACACATCAGACGCAAGTCTTCATAATCAGGGGCTTGACAGCTAAGAATGACTGCAATAAGCAGAAACTTCAAGAAATTGTATATTGGATGGGGCACCTGGGTGGCTCAGTTGGTTAAGCCACTGCCTTCGGCGCAGGTCATGATCCCGGAGACCCGGGATCAAGTCCCACATCGGGCTCCCTGCTCGGGGGAAGGCCTGCTTCTCCCTCTCTCACTGCCCCTGCTTGTGTTCCCTCTCTGGCTGTGTTTCTCTCTGTCAAATAAATAAAATCTTAAAAAAAAAAAAAAAAAGAAAAGAAATTGTAAATTGGTAAGTATGTACTAAAAGTAGCTATTGGAGAATATTTCAGATTCATATGCATTATTTTTATGAAATCTTAAATCCTACTAATTTCTAAAGAAGAAGTTGGTTAGATCTGTAAAAAAGCTTTGATTATTAATAACTGCTTTGACTGAAGTTTCATTATAAGGAAATAGGTAGAATAATTCAAGTTAAGCTGATAAAATATTGTCCAAAATTGAATCTTAGGGAGCCATTATAATGGACAGATAAGAATTAGTTTTAATTAGGATATTTACTCTGTTTAATTCTTGTTCACTCTGTTCATTTACATTTGCAAAAAAGAAATAAGGTCAGTACCATATACTTGGATTTTTGTTTTTTCAGTAAACTTTTGCCTTCCTTCTTTCTCCCTTCAATGGTTGCTGAAATAATGAGACTTACAAGGCTGAGAATTAAAGAAAATTAAAAGCTCCTCTTAGTGGTTGAACAGTATTCCCCCCTCCAAATTTATATGTTGAAGTCCTAACCCCCAACACCTCAAAAGGTGACTTTATTTAGTTAGGGTATTTGCAAAGGTAATCAAGTTAAAATAAGGTCATTAAGGTGGGTCCTAATCCAATAGGACTGGTGTCCTTATAAAAGGAGGAACTTTGGAAACAGACACACACAGGGAGACAAGGCAGAAATGGGGTGAAGCCTCTATAAGCCAAGCTACGCCAAAGACTGCCTGCAAACCACCAAAAGAGGAGGAAGGCATGGAACAGATTCTCCCTCACAGCCCTCAGAAGGAAGCAAGCCTGCTGGCACCTAGACCTCAGAATTCCAGCCTCCAGACTGTGAAACAATAGATTTCTGTTATTTAAGCCACCCAGCTAATGTTACTTTGTCAGTCTAGCAAACAAACCAATACAGCCCCCAAATGGGCTGTCTTTGCTGTCTCCTCAGAGTGACCAGAGGGAAAGGACAGTACTAGACTAGCAAGCAAGAAGCCTGGCTTACTACAGGTACTTGAATAGAACATTAAATTGCTCCACGTCTCACTTTCTTTGTCCACATGATGAGGGCACCATTCCACTCAAAAATTCTAATGTGCAAAAATCAGCACATATTTTTTTTCTAAGGGACAGTACTTGTATATGTGATTAAATTTTATCTGCAGTAGAGAAATACAGGCTTACAAAACTATATGTATTATATATTATAATATAATATCACATTATAATATTATAACTATATTGTATTACATATTATGAAAGAGGCTCTTAACTCAAAGCTAGATTGAATACAACTTTTCTTTAATGGTAGGTTTCCTGTCTCCTTTCAAGCACAATTCT
>PITA01003624.1:116290-136430 GCA_004023965.1 Spilogale gracilis
GGGGGTAATGGTTTCCCTGAAAAAGTTTGCCTATCTCCAATCATCTTTACCATATGTGCCAACTTAACTTTTGTTCTAGTCTACGAATAATTATAATCTGAGACCAGGGTATGGAGTCAGTATTTATTGAGATATCCTGAGCTAACTTTAAGATGATTTGGAGTAGGTCAAATCTTTAGCTGCTCAAAGGATTAAATGATTAAGAGAAAGATATTTAATTTAATGTAAAGGATATGTCACTGAAACAATCAGAAAAAATTTTTTTCATCTCTCATCTCAGTATCATTTGCTAAGTAGTCATACATGGGGTGGGGAGAGTCATTATTTTCTTTATAAGCCCTAAAACCAGCCTTCATTTCTAGGAAGAAGTGATTTGGCGAATATATAGAACTATTCCTTCTGGGAACTCAGGCCTCTCCTTGCTATCACAACTTCACATTAATTAAAATCTCTTAAGAAACAAAAAGTTAATTTAGGTGAGTATACTCATGAATGATTTCTAAATGAAGAGGCAAACAAAGTCTTGCCGATTTTCAAGCTGTAAGTGACTTGTCCGGCTAAGGGCTGCATATATTTGGTTCAGGTAACCACTTCAGCTCAACCAATACAGCTGTTGTTTCAGTGTTGGCCAAATAGCCTTTTATGTTGCAATCAAGTAATAGATACAAGATTGACAAGTAACAAAGAAAAAGAGCTTTCAGTCAACACAGACTAAAATCCATTATTGTGGTGTGTACATTCTGCCGGGGACCTGTAAACACATCTTCATTGATCTTGCAGAAAGATAGAAATATCTCCCCTTGCATGGCTCAATCAAGGCCCTTTTCACAAAGGTAAAGTGCAAACAATATTGAAGCAGCAGAAAAAAACTGACATTACAGTCAAACAGTAAATAATGGTTGAGCTCAGGAAACCTATCTATAACATTTCAAATTCCTGTCAGCTCAAATGAAATGTATAACCTCTCTATTGCAACCTCAGAAAGATCAGAACATGGGGACTGTGTACTCCTTTTAGTGCCACCCCCCTTTTACCAACTAACCAAATCGACAGGGGGAGGAAAAAAAATCTCACTTACAGTTTTGCATTTTCATACCTATCTCCATAGAGAAGTCTCTGAAATAGATCTCACTGTGAAGGTCAATAATTCACTCCTTCTCCACTCCCCCCAGTTGGTATCTGTTGCCATTTATCTGAACAAATTTTGTTGCTTATAAAGTAGAAAAAAAATTAGCATGCAGTGTGAGTAGAGCTGGGTTCTTCCTGCCAATTTGAAATTTTATTAGAATAGTCCACTGCATCAATTCTAAACTTCCACTTTCATTTATGTTTAAATAGTCGTAATTAGGAGAAGCTATTTGGGAGCTGTAGACACCAATAAATAGTTTGAATGGATTTCTAAAAAGGTTGGCAGGATGGTCGGAAGCTTAGCATAGTTTATAAACAGATTCATCTGTTATGTAAATCTCCATCCATAATCATTATTTATCCATTATGGCTAATCAGCATTCCAAGAAAGGAAAAGCGAAAAGAATTGGTAATGTCTTAAAAACAATTGCTCTTATACCTGTAGATTCCTTAAATTTAGCCATCAACTGACTAGACATTTAATCTTTTGTTTCCCCCCGGTTTGTTTTTATTTTTTTTTATTTTTTTTTTAAGAAAAAAGCCTAAGATAAATCAATACTGTGCATTTAAAAACAACATTGTCATTTAGATACAGAATAATCAAATGAGAAACAAACTGTATTACCCTTCATACCACTTATTACCTTACCTCTTCCTTTTCCTCCTTTCCTTCCCAACATAAAATTCCAAAGAAAACAAAGACTTGTTTAACTCAGGATGAGGTATAAGTTATGCCTAAGAGTAGAGAACAGACATGATGTGATACGCTCAGTACCTGAGAGTCCTGTGTAGAGAGTGTTAATGAGGTGCTAACACAGCTCATGGCGTGGTCCTTTGATGTAGCCATATAATCAGAGTCCCAAGCAAATACTAAGCATAAGGCAATGCACAATTCTATCTTAAGGACTCCTGGAAGAAAATTCTTCGAACAAAACCAAACCCAGGAATAAGTAAACTGAATCCTTGCCCCAATGTTCCATGCTTTACCCCACATTCAGTGAAGGCTCGGGAACGTTATATTTCTTTGCTTCTTGATCTCGTATGCGTTTAGCACTGTGCTGCCTGTAGTTAGTTTATGTTGGAAAATACCAGTTAGCACACTTGCACAAAGTCCCTGTCACGAACGGAAGATGAATAATTTCTTTTTCAAGATCCAAAACCAATAAGAAGGAATATGCGCATTTTAGAGTTTATCTACACTACACACAGTCAGCTGAAATTTGTGATAGAATTGTACAAATTAATATTGTATTTATAGTACATCATCTTCTAATTCTTTGACCCTATTCTCTGCCACATGATCATGTGCCCAGCCTCTATTCTCTCCAGCACTTTGGGGCCAGGTTTCAGAACTGGACTATCCTCCAAGTCACAGTGAAAGGCTAGTTCCCTCCATGGTTTCTTTCCATAACTCTTCAGCCAGAAATACTCTCTTCATTTGACATCCATCATGACCTAGCTTGCCTCCGGTAACCCACTTATCATATCTGTCACTGAACAAGTGTATTTTGGCTCACAATTCACCTTCCCTGTGTGGCAGGAGCTGGGTTTTATTTCTTTTTATGCCTACCCACAGCACTTATAAGCTACTTTAAGCACAGTAGTTGTAAAATAAATACCTACTGAACTGAATCATACATGTGTAAATTCAATGCTAAACCAAAAAGGAAAGGGACTTCCTCAATTTTAACTAAAGTTCCAAAGCATTACCTTGGGGAAGTGGGTGGAGGGCAGTCTGAAAGACTACATCAATAACAGTAGTTTTAGAAACAGAAAATAATTAGCAAATCACCCCAATTTGTTCTCAGATTTTCTAACTAACATCTAATTCTGTATAGCCTAATTGTGAAAGAACCTGAGTTGAACTCTGATGTCAACCATTTGTGATGGTTTTTATCATGAGTAAGACATAAATAAGCCTTTACAGAAATATTTATTGCCTATATATATTTATGTGTCATGGTTGAGAATACGGCTCTTTTCAAATTGGTCCTGGAGGATAGGATAAATTTAACTTTCCAGTGAGGACGAAATGGTCCCAATTTCAGAGAATAGGAATCCAATAGCCAGAAACTATGCAAAGCCTCAAAACGTAAATCTTATTTCATCACATTTCTCCTACATGCAGCCTAAATAAATCTCTCAGCCAAGTACTCTCTCATTTCTCTCTTCCACGCCAACTCATATCCTTGAACAGCATCCCAAGTCTGAAACACCCAGCCATGTGCTTTCCCTCAATTTAAAACTATTTTAAAGACCATCTTTAAGAACCTTATTTCAATGAACTCAGTGGCCAACCACTAAAGATGATTTATGGCACCTATTTCCTGGACTAGTAACACTTAAGATCTTAGAATTAAAGAGGATATAAAGAGATGATGGGTTGGCTAACTCCTTCCAGTACATAATAAAGCAGTACAGTGACAAACACTGCCCTGTCATTCAGAGGACGGAGACACTTTGGTGTCATCCTGATGTTCTACTTACAAATTTGCCTTCTCAGAGTAGCATTAAATTAACCAACTGTAAATGTAAAGAAAACTGGGCTTAAAATTTTGGGGTTTATTTTTTGATATCTTTCTTTTTTTAACTTCCTCCCAAACCTTCATGTCTTAAGACACTCAGGAAAAGGTACCACAGAATAATAGAAAACCTTGGCATTCATGTATTTGGCATTCAAGGTTTCAACTACTGGTAAACAGCACCGAAGACACAAGACATGTGGAAGTATATAGTTTTGCTGGAGACTGTAGTGTGGGAATGAGTTCCTTGACTAGTAAGTGAATCTAGCTGACTTCATTCATCTTCCTGTAGCTAGCTGTGTATTCATGTTATTTTGTAAGAATTTATGGAGCATATCCTACTCCACATGTTTGGTGTGACACGGGAAAATCACTCTCTTGCAAATTAGGCATTCATTTCTTATTTGCATGTTTAACAAAGGGCCTGCTAAAATTTATAATCTGACTAGAAATAACTGGTGATGCCAAGTTCCAGGATGACATACGCCCTAAGTTCCCTTATACTCTTAGGACAGAATGCCATGACCAATACATTCTACCTTTTATCCTTTCTACTACTGTGTCTGTAAACATCCTCTTTGGGATGAAAGCCCAACCATAAACTTATTCCAGACAGCTGAATCCTGACCTCTCTCTTAACTGCCTCTAGCACCTTTCCTCTGGAATTAAAAGCTACATCTGGTATTTCTCATATTAACTCAATAATCTATTCCTTAATAATGTTCATGATACAAGTGGAGAACTTCAAATTCTCAACACAATAGAGAAAAGAGAGTAATAAGGACTAGAGTTATCCTCACATATGAACAACAATAGCAAAAAAACAAGCAAAATACATAAAACAATGGTTTTCAGATGTTGTGTGTCAGGCATCACAGGACAAAAGAGGGCAAATAGATAAGATGAGCACAAAACTGCCCCAGTTTATCACTTGGATGGAATTTCCAAACCCAATACAGTGAATGGGAAACTAGAACTACATACCGGTATTCATGAGTTGAGAAGACAGAGCTGAGAGTATGCAGAGTCCAAGGCAACTAGACTACACAGGCAGAGAACCAGAGAAAAGAGAGTTATACAGAGAGCATACCAAACCTTCAGAGGGTCTCAGGAACTGATCAGTGCATGATATTAAGGAACTAACTACCTAAGGAAAAGCTATACAAAGAAAGAAAGAAAAAAGAAAAGAAAAAGAACTAAGAGAAGAGAACAGTCCCCAGAGCTCAGAAAGGACTAAGAATACTTTACAAGGCAGAGTAGCAAAAGCCTTGGAAATCACAAGGCATCAAGTAGAGTACCCAGAAGGGTTTTAGTTCAGTAGTAGGAACAAATTAGTCCTAAAATAAAGGTTGCTCTGCGTGGGTCTTAAAAACCTTAAAAGCTGGGAACCTGGGTGGCTCTGTCAGTTAAGTGTCTGACTTTGGCTCAGGTCATGATCTTGGGGTCCTCGGATTGAGCCTTGGATTGAACTCCCTGTTCAGCAGGGATTCTACTTCTCCTTCTACCTTTACCCCTTCCCCTACTCGTGCTCTCTCTCTCTCTCTCTTGCAAATATATTCATAAAAATCTTTTTAAAAAACCTTAAAAGCAAGCCTCAAAAAATAATCTATATCAAGTAATTTAACTGCATACCATAACAAAAGTTACCATTATTTACAGAAATACAAAAATATGTTAGGGGCACCTGGGTGGCTCAGTAGGCTAAGTGTCCAACTCTCAGTTTTGACTGAGGTCATGATCTTAGGGTCATGAGACTTAGCCCCACACTGGGCTCCACATTCAACACAGAGTCTGTTTGGAATTCTCTCTCTCTCCCTCTGCCCCTCCCCCCACTCAAATTTTATCTCTCTAAAATAAATAAGCTAAATCTTTTAAAAAAAGAAATACAAAATAATCCAACATCCAACAGTATAAACCTTACAATGTCTGGCATTCAATCAAAATTTACCAAGTATGCAAAGAAGCAAGAAAATATAATCCATAATCAACTAATCAATACCTACCCAAAACTAACAGAAATGTCAAAACTACTAGACAAGGACATTAAAACAGTATTCTGTAATAATGTTTCATATGTTCAAAAAGGCAGACACATTTAAAGGTGACACATAAAAGACCAAAACCAAACTTCTAGAGATGAAAATAACAATGTCTGAGACAACAGATTCAACTCTGCAAAAGAAAAAATTAGTGAACTTAAAGACAAGGCAAAGTAGAAACCATGTAAAAGGAAAGGGGGGGGGGCGGGGAGCCTGAGAAAAGCATCTGTGAGCTATGGAGCAACTTTGAATAACCTAATATTCATGTAATTGGAATCACTGAAGGAAATGACAAGCCAAAGATAGAATACACATTTCAGGAAATAATGACCAAAGTATGTTTCTAGCTGCCTTTAAGATTTTTTTAAATCACTGATTTTAAGAAATTTCATTATGTAAAAATTCTATTAAATATCTGCTAGGGTCCAAGGGAAAATGTCTGGAGTAGCAGTGAGAATGGTATATTTTGAACTTTCTAAGACCAAACATGATGTGTCAGATTCCTGAATGACCAGCCCCTGGCAAGAAAAACAATTGCCTTCCTTGATCTAGCACTACCATTAGGAACTTTCAGCACAACCCTAGCATCCTTGGGTAGGATTGGGGTAAAACATTATCAAAAAGATTTAAAACTAGTGGTTCATATTCTACATAATTCTATATAAGTTGAAGTCTCAAAGCATTTGATTTAAGAGGTTCTGAATCTTCATTTTTTATATTCTTCTGAGTAACTAAACTTTGCTTATCCTTTAAGTTTATTTAGGGGGAATTGCTTAAATACAAATAGCCATAGTGGTCTCCAGTAAGGAGACAGAGAATTCCTTACGTTTCTCATGCATGCTCCCAACTCAACATGTCACATGTGCCATTCTCCCTAGATATGTTCCTTCACTTCACTCAAGTGACAAGGCCCTCACTTCATTCTTCATTCAAAGGGAAGACTGTTCAATCATACCTCTTCCCAACCACAATATCTAAAACACTCTATATGTACTTATCCACTCTGCATGTTCATTGAACTTATTAGAATCTCACATTACATATAGCCAGTTGTTTGTTATTTCAGAGCAGGCACTGATATACTAAGGCCCATAAGCCAAACTCAGGATACACAACAGAGATCCTATGTGGCTTTCAAAGCCTAAAATACATACTATCTGATCCTTTCAGAAAGTGGTTGCCAACCCCTTTACTAGAGGAACCTTATCTGCTTTATTCATTGTTATGGATTGTGAATTATATCTCTCCCAAAATCATATGCTGAAGTCCTAACCCTCCATAACTCAGAATGGACTGTATTCGGAGATAGGATTTTAAAGAGGTAAAACAAGTTCACATGGGTAGGCCCTAATCTGTACTTGGTGTCCCTATAAAAAGAAGAAATTTGGGCACAGACACAAATAGGGAAGCGCATGTGAAGACACAAGGAGAAGACAGCCATCTAGAAGCCAAGGAAAAAGGCCTCAGAAGAATCCACCCCTGCATAAGGGAGGCATGCGGTATTTATTTCTAAATAAATAAATTTAGTTAAAATTAGGAATCACTATTCTCCAAAAAAATATACTTTTTAACTCAATTCAACCAACTTTCTCTCAGAAAATAACTTTAGAACTGTAGATAATGTCTACCTTATAAATCGTGTGGGTTTTTATGGCTCCTAAATTATTCTTGGTAAAATAGCACTAAGTTTGGAGAAAATACATTTTGTTTTGACTCATCACCATCACATTACTCTAAAATACATACAAGCTGTCCACTTTTAAAAAATAATTAATCTTTTATTTCCTAGTAAAGATGAAGAAGAAGTATAATGAGCGTTTAAGTCTTTTTATGTTCCATGGATTTAAGTAAGTTGAAAAAGGTTCAATCAAAATTATGGTGCATAAGATTTCTAAAATACCAGAATGGAATTTTATGTACACAGCAAACCTCAGTTTTGTGCAATGTGTTCTACTACTGATACCATCCGTGAAGTGCACAGAATCCCCAGGCTCATTATTAAGCACAAATCTTATGTGTGAATTGCAAACAATATCAGCATGTTCTCATAATTGCTACAAAACTAGGGAAACAGATAGTGAAAAGATCATATCTTCAATGCTAAATTGATGAGTGGGTGTGGAAATAATAATATGGAATTACTTTTTTTAAAGGGATGTCAATGCAAAGTAAAGGTGCAAAAAAAGAATTTACTCATTAGAACTCAGCTTGGTCAAAACCAATTCACAGAAGTCTAGTTCAAAGTATGCAGTCAATAAATTGAAGATGCATTACTCTCTCACCTCAGAGAGATCTCTACCCTCTTGATTCTTCTCTCCTTAGCTGTCACCTTTTGCTTTTACTTCTTCTCTTTCAACGAAGAGCTCACAGTCACATAGTTTCAGTACTTTCTTGATATCTTCTTCAGATCTCCTGCTATGTCAATCAATGATCTGTCCCATTTTCCTGGAACACTTCAAACTTGAGTTAACTCAAATGTCACCAACTCTGACCTTCACCCAGGGTACTTAATACAGTTAAGGAAAAGCACAACCAAGCAAACGGTAACAATAATAACATCAAGTCTTCAAATTCAGCTGGACCCTCAATGCTGCTCAACAATCACTGGTCAGCTGTCTTCCTAATTCCGCACATAGTTTCAAACCTTTCCCACTCGCCTAAAATGTCTAACCCCACTACAGATATGCTCTCTCTCAGCTGAAGACCTTACCTCTTAGAGAAAAGAGAAGTCCTAGAATTTTCAGCAAACCTGCAAATGTATCTGTACCTCTGCCTAGACTCCTTTATTTCCTCCTGGTATAATGGAAGAGTCATGGTCCCTTCACCTAATCTCTGAAGTTCATCACTTTCAGTCATCACAGAGACACAGCTCAATTAATAATTCCCTATAACCCCTATCTTCAAGTAGTTCAAGGTTTGTCCTCCAGAAGAAATAATATAGGAAACCTTTGCTGTTTGGGGGGAGTCAAATTTTTTACTCAAAAGAAAATTTATAACAAAAATATAACTGATTGCATCATGATAACTTCCACACCATGGGAGATAGTCAAAGAGAAGCTGCATGAAATAAAGAAAGAAATAAAGAAAAAAAAATATGACAATAGTCACTATTTGCTAAGTGTGTATATAGCATGCCAGACACTATGCTAAGCATTTACATAAATAGTTCAAATAATACTCATACAGTACCACAGTTCTGTGAAACTGTTGGGTGTTTTTTATAAATAACCTGAGGTTCTTAGAAGGTCACTTGCCAATGACCACATACTTAATAAATAAAAGGCAGAGGTGGGATTTGAAGTCAAGCATTTCTGACTTGAGGTTTCCCTCACAGGACCACCACACTGTTCTTTCCGTAAGTGGAAGGCAAAGTCTAAGGAAATTATTTTTAAAGCTTTCAATTCTAAGAATTTTTCATTTTCAACGTATTATTGCAAAATCATTAGAGGAATTTAATTATAAATGTTCCACTGAAAGACAGCATTGTGAGCTTGAACTCTGAAGACTGACACGTAAATAAGTACTATACTCTCTGCAGCAAACATAAAGCTATCAAAACCTGGCATAGTAAAACTAATTTCTTGGTAACCTTTAAAAGCACTGACAAATGAGACATATTAATTCACATATTTTCATAACCTCTATCTTCTTTGTGCTTCTGTACCCTTCCTTTTCTTCTTGCTCAGATGAAGTAAATTTTGTTTTAGATTGCTATATAAAAGGAGGATTACTATTTGGAGAATGGATTAAATGTGAATCTGTGATCTCTATTCAACCTAGTAAGAGTAATTTACTAATTTCCGCCTGGAATTCCCCATAGATGTAAGATGCTTCCTCAGATCTTAAAAAGCAAGATGTCATTTCCCTGGGATTTTTCATACTTCTTGGAAGGTTAGGACTCTCCAACCAAAAGAAGCCTGGATTAAGAGTAATTGGTTGGAATTCTTAGAAAGTCTAACCACATAACTATGTCTTTGTTTTAATAGAGAGGGCAGCATTCAGACACTTTATTAGCATTTCAGTTAGACTTTACATTGACAGAGTTTTCAAAACCCCTCTATGGTTAATGTCTTCAAGAACATCTCTCTTTAGTTTACATTCCAACAAGTTGATTTAACCAGAGTAAAAAATGTAGCTCTTCAGCTACATTCTTTTCAATCTAAGACTTTCTTCCATGCCTTGTGTCAGCCTCCCAGATCACATTTCTGTACCTTTTATCTAAACCTTATAAACACTGTCTAACTTGTCTTGAGTCTTTGATATTACACTGCCAGACTTAGCCCTCCTTCCCTCCAAAAAGAGTTCTAAGTATGTCATGCCCCCTCCAAAAAAAATTTACTGGATTTCTATTAACTACTAAATATTATCTAAACTTTTAAACAAAAACTAAAATAAAATTCTAATGTTGATCTAAAAAGTACCTGTATGATTTCCATTACCAATAGAAGAACAGACTAAATATGATGATGACCTTCATAGCTCCAACAATTAAAATTCTAAATGAAATTGAAAAAATAATCTTGGGTTGAAATTAATTGCTGAACTAACATGAGAGAATATTCCAGAAACTAAAACAGAAGTGAAAGAGAGAACTCTGGCAGATAAGAAATTACAAAGGCTTCATTTGTCAGAAAGTTTTCTATTGATCCCTAATGATCTTGAGCTCCTCTGTAATGGCTATATCACATCTGAAAGGCAGTCAATAAACCGTAGTCCTCACCCAAAGGTGAGGATGGGTAACCACCACATATATTTAGGATCCTAAAAGGCATTGTACTTAGTGTAAGGGTGACAAAAAATAAACAGAGGGAGAAAGTCAGAAAAACTTTTTGTAACAGTCTTGGTGCTGAAATGGAAGGAGTAAAATCAGCCTTCAGAAATACATGTAGCTTCCTCTCATGGTTTTACAAGTCTGAATTCCTGATGCCTATGTAGTCAAAAAACTTCAAACTTTACTTAATGTGAACTCATATCAGTAGTGCCACCACACAACTCTCAAAAGTAAAGACAAATCCATTCGGGAATAACCTACTTCAACTCAGGCCTTAAAACTCCCATAGTTACAGGTCCAAGGAAATTAGTTGCTTACTGTTTAAAATCTAAAGCCACGTAACAAACCCTTCTGAATGAGAGTAAGCAGAAAGAGCAGACAGCAGAATCCAATCTAAATACTTCAGATGCTATAATTATCAGACAGATTAGAAGCCACTATGTTTAATATATCTAAAGAATGTCTAAAGCTTGAAAAAAGAGCAAGGAACAAGAAACTTGATAGGAGGACAAAACAGACTGGAAAAAAGAAATAGCACTTCTATAAATAAAAATATAACTGAAATCAAATTTTACTTTTCTAATCATAACTCCCATCAGATTTCTAATTGTTCTCTAAAGATTCCCTGAATTTTCTTGCCCCTGTTTTTTTTTTCATTGAAATATAGTTGACACAAGATGCTACACTAGTTTCAGGTGTACAACATAGTGGTTTGACAACTCTATGCTATGCTGTGCTCACTACAAGTGCAGCTACCATCTGTCACCATACAGTACTATTACAGTACCCCTGACTATATTCCCTATGTGTACCTTTCATTCCTGTGACTTAAACTGGAAGCTTGTGCCTCCCACTCCCTGTCACTCATTCTGCCCAACCTCTCCTATCTCTTCTCTGTTTCTTGCCTCTATTCTTTTGCTCTCTTACCCTTGATTATTTTTCTTACTCTGCATTTTGAACTCATATGCATTAAGGCTCAGTTCCAATGTCAACTCTTCCATTTATCCACAATAAATGTCTTTCTTATTTGTCCAACTATTTATAAAAAACATGAGGGAAAGGCACCATGATAGAAGCAAATATATTTATCTTAATACTCCTGTCTGAGTATCTCACCCAGAACAGATATTCAACACATTCTGATAGACCTGAAATGGGATGAAAAAGTGTTTTATTCCTCTTATGTATTTCCATTCTATAGCCATAAACACTTGGGGCAATGGACAATAAGGAGACACACTTGGCCTAATTCTCACTATGGATTATGTACAAAAATGAATCTAAAATTGCATCCTTGACTATATCCTTGTTTTTCAACTCAGCCAGATTTATGATAGTGGGAAACACATATTCTTTCTTGCATCAAAATAAGTCCCTGTTTTTCACAATTTATGTTATATTATTAAGTCAATAATTTAGAAATAATTTAATTCTGTTAAACATAATTAGTGGGGTTTTTTTAAAATTGTTACCACAAGTTACTGAATAGAATTGGATCTGAAATAACCTTTTTTGTACTTCTGGGGAGAGGTGAAATTATACAAGATAGATGGTAGGCATACTGGGCACTAAAAAGAGGATCACTTGGAATGAGGTCCTGCTCACGTCACCTAGAAGACTTTAAAGTGCAAGTTGACTATGGGTTGAACAGTAATAAAGAAGGCATTAAACAGAAAGCAAAAAAGAAAAGAGTTAAGTGGAAAACATGCGTAATGACAAAAAAAGAGACTATATGTGGTGAGTATCTTTTAGAAAAAGGAAAACAGTCACTGATAAACAACATCAACAGTCTTATAAACATCAGGTAAACAGTCAACTATTTTTTAGTATTCTCTTTGTCTTGGATAATACCAAAATGGTTTCAATTTTTAAAAAGGAAATTTGGCATGAAAGGGTTCTGTAACATGGCCTGCCCACTTACGAGATTTAGGGTAAAAAATGTAAACCAGCTGTGATATTGAGGTTTAAGAATCATCTGTTGTCCATATTCAGTAGCTTTTCCCATGGAATTACAAAAAGACTTGTATGATGGATAGTCTACATCCTAATTATGTAATTACACAGTAGAAAAGAACAGCTGAAGAGGAGCCATTTCATCCTTGCCTCCAATGTCTGCATAATCTACATCTCACATAATGGATGGAGCTCTTACTATACAGTAAAGCATAATTTTATTATAAAAGAATGAAATGTTGCCTTTCATATGGGATTAGAATACGTATGGTCAAAACAGTAGAGATAAAAGTAGAACTAATCTAAAGCTGCAACCTAAACATCAACCAAATCCAAAAGAGTTACTATTAAGAGTTTAATATTTTTGGGGGGGAAATATCCTTTATGTAGCTCCTCTACTCTTTTCAAGTGCAGCTAGTCTCAAAGAAGGAATATAAACGTGTATCCCAGCAGATAAAGATATTAAGGGCCAAAACTTTCCAGGTGCGAACCTAATGGAAGTTTCTGAAACTGATGGAAAATCTAAGTGCTGAGCTCAGCACAGGTAATCAATCATCTATTTTAGCAAGTATTTCTGTGCCCTTGATGTCAAAAGAGGTTATATATGCTGTATCTCTCAGAGAAATCTCTACCTTCCAGGTTACCAGAAAGCAATTCCAAATGTGGAAAATGTTATCATCACTATTAGTTATTCAAGAATGGCAGAATGTGAAGCCAAATAAATAAAACCATTCACAAGCTCAGCCACCCTGGAAATATGACATAAATGGAAAATATTATTTACAAAGTGCTGGAGGGAGAGTAAATGGGGGAAAATTACAAGGGCAGGGGGGTGGGCTGCAGTAGCCTCACTGTACAAACCAAGTAGCAAGTGACATTTCAAGACACCTGTAGCAGAAATATTTGCTGGCCTTAATTCCTAATCTTTATTAAAACCACAGTGAACTTGGGGGCTATTTGGGTAGGTAGTGAACAGAGAAGGGGAGACTGGCCAAAATAAACTAAAGTGAAATAAATGTTGGCAAAATCTGCCACTTAATCTTTCCGGGGTAAAAACATCCTGGGCCCAAGAGAGAAGGAGTTCTTTTTCCCTTCTCTGCTCATCTTTCTTTTCTGTGTTTTGGCTTTCTCCATCATGTGGGGTTTCTGGTCTGCCAAAAAAACCCGTCTCACAGAGCCCATGTCTTTGCTTACTGCAGCAACATGTCTTTCCACTGCTACAGCATGTGACATACTTAGGCTTGGAAATGGATTCGGATATAGTCCCAGGCCACCAGTACAAATTGCAGAGAACAGCCTGCTCAAACTCTGGGGGAATGATGCTGACTCACAATAATTGATAAGGTCATTCCTGCTGGATGATCCTCCAGTGAAGTGAAGGTAGCTACCGTGCTTAGCCGAGAACTGGGAACATCAGTTCCAGAGAAATGGCTTCACATTTCACAAGACGTCTTAAGAATTATATCACTCCCTGTAGTCTGCCGTATAATAAGAAGTCTGTAGCTTTCATTCTGGAAAAATTATTAATCATTTGTGGCTGAAAAATGAATCAGTGAAGTTAACCTACATTGTCATGTTTGATTTATCTGGAGGTAAACAACATTCTTAGAGGATTTAGTGGGCTAGCGTTTAGTAAAAGGGTATGTCCAGGTCGTGGCACTACACAGATTGAATGTCCAAACATTTAAAAGCTCCTTCATCATTGGGCTGAATACAAAAATGACAGCCATCATTTGGTGACCTTAGAATGTCCTGGCTATTTGTAACAGACTTTCAGTTGTGAATCTAACCTCCCATCAGGCTGGGGTTAAATAAATGACAAGTTATTTTTCTAGTTAAAGATTAATATTGAGATGCCCTGTTATAAATATGTTCTTCTGAACAGAACATTAAATGACAATTATTTGGAGAAGTATGAGAGGGAGGGAAGAGAGAGGGGAATAATTTTTTTTGTTCCTTTCACTTGATTTCATTAGGTTGGTGTCTCTACATCCCATCATAATATTTTTCTGTCAACACAGTGATTGCTGCAGTAACCACCTGTGCTAGACAAGCACCTGCCTTTAAAATGCAATTTTTAGCAAAGATTTAAATTGCAAACTAGAATTCCAAGGCCCCCTGCCAAAACAAACTCACTTTCCTTTTGAAGAATATGTTGTCTCCCAATGAAGGTTTTCCTGTACCATGCTCTGTATTTTGACTTAATAGTAAATCTCTCTTTTTGACTCTCTCACTAAATTATTTTCCCAGCTGGCTCAGGGCAATATCTTTATCAAGATCTCAGCACAGGGACTGGGAGGCCCTTTTCAAATTCTCAAACCAAACTTCTTGGTGTCATTAGCTCATTCATATTTGAGTGATCACACTGCTCCCTATATATTCTTATAAAAAAGATCTCCTGAAAAGGCTAAGAGGCCCTGTCCTCCACCTCTCATGTCTTACAGTTCCAATGGTGTAATGGTGGCCAGGGAATGAGCCTGGACTATGAGGAAAGGCCAGTTTTTGAGTCTCTACTTGGTCATAAGTAGCATCACCCAGGGGTACCTGGGTGGCTCATTTGGTTGAGTGTCTGCCTTCAGCTTGGGTTGTGGTCCCAGGGTCCTGGGATCAGGCCCCACATCAGGCTACTCAGCCCAGAGCCTCTTTCTCTGCTCAACAGGAAGCCTGCTTTTCCCTTTCCCTCTGTCCCTCTGCCTGCCTATGCTCACGTGCACACGCAATCTCTCTCTCTCTCAAATAAATAAAATCTTTAAAAAAAAAAAAGAAGCATAACCCACCATGTTGCTTCTTTTAATATAAAGTTGTTGGGGGTTTTTTTTCAGTTTTTGTTTGTTTGTTTTGGCGTTATCATTCCTTTTTTAATTTTTATTTATTTACTTTTTATTGTTACATCAGTCACCATACAGTACATCATTAGTTTCAATGTAGTGTTCCATGATTCATTGTTCACATGTAACACCCAGTGTTCCATGCAATACTGCCCTCCTTAATTCCCATCACCAGGTTAAACAATCCACCCTCATCCCATCCTTTCTGAAACCCTCAGTTTGTTTCCTGGAGTCCATAGTCTCTCATGGTTTGTCTCCCCTCTGATATCTCCCCCTTCATTTTTCCCTTCCTTCTTCCAATGCCCTCCATGCCATTCCTTATGTTCTACATATAAGTGAAACCATATAATTGTCTTTCTCTGCTTAACTTATGTCACTTAGCATAATCTCCTCTAGTTCCGTCCATGTCAATGCAAATGGTAGATATTCATCCCTTCCGATGGCTGAGTAATATTCCATTGTATATATGAACAACTGGATAGCCATATACAGAAGAATAATACTCGACCATTTACTTACACCATACACAAAGATAAATTCTAAATGGATTTAAGACCTCAATGTGAGAAAGAAATCCATCAAAATCCTAGAGGACAGCAGAGGTAGTAACCTCTTTGGCATCAGCCACAGTGACTCACAGTGACTTCTTTCAAGACATGCCTCCAAAAACAAGGGGAACAAAAGTGAAAATGAACTTTTGGGACTTCAACAAGATAAAAAATTTCTGCATAGCAAACAGACAACAAAACTAAGAGGCAACTCGTGAAATGGGAGAAGATATTTACAAATAACACTACAGATAAAGGGCTGGTATCCAAGATCTATAAAGAACGTCTCAAACTCAACAACCAAAAAACAAACAATCAAGTCAAAAAATGGACAGAAGACATGAACAGACACTTTCCAAAGAAGACACATGAATGGCTAACAAATGCATGAAAAAATGTTCAACATCATTAGCCATCACGAAAATTCAAATCAGAACCACACTGAGATCCCACCTTATACCAGTTAGAATGGCAAAATGTAACAAGGCAGGAAACAACAAATGTTGGAGAGGATATGAGAAAGGGGAACTCAATTACACTTGGTGGGAATGCAAGTTGGTACAGCCACTTTGGAAAACAATATGGAGGTCCCTCAAAAAGTTAAAAATAGAGCTACCCTATGACCCAGTGAGTACACTACTGAGTACTTACCACAAAGGTACAGATGTAATGAGAAGTGACCTATGCACTCCTATATTCATAGCAGCAATGTCTACAATAGCCAAACTGTGGAAGGAGCCGAGATGCCCTTCAACAGACGAATGGATAAAGAAGATGTGGTTCATAATATAAACTGTTGATCCAGGTAGTTACAAGAGATGAAAAATAAGTTCAACTTTCCTAATATAAATTCAAGGAGAAATGCAAAAATACCTTAAGCGGTGACACTGACTTTCTGATATCTCATATTAAAATGGTTGTCAAAAAATTGATGTTTTATGATGAAAAATGTTACATGGAAGCCCCAGGAAGTGCTTTTGAGAGATGATGCAAATGCAAGTGAGGAAAGCTCATGGAATTCAGTTGTAAGACAGGAAGAAATCTTGCTGTGCACAACAAAGGATTAAAGTTCTTTATCACCATGATATTCTACCATGAGACACACATCAGTCTCATGTGGAGCTCAATGAGAGCTCAATAAATACCTGACTGTAAGAAACATTTTAAAAGGAAGTAGATGGCTTTGTGTTTGACATGGAATGGGACTAAAATCCCTTTAATTACTGGGGCACCTAGGTGGCACAGTCAGTTGGGCGTCTGATTCTTGGTTTTAGCTCAGATTGTGAGCTTGGGGTCATAGGACTGAGCGCTGTGTTCGGCTCCATCTCAGTTCAGAGTCTGCTTAAGACTCTCTCTCCCTTTCCCTTTCCCCCTCCCTGCTCTCTAAAATAAATAAATACATCTAAAATTCATTTTTAAAAATCTCTTTAATTATTAACAAGTCTTATCACTTGCCACATTCTACTTGATGACTATTAGGAGACACTGCTTTGTGCGTCTCTTGTATTCTTACATATATTGCTGGGTACACCAAGAAGGCAAGGCCCTAACTGTTCTTTACTAGGAACATTTCCCAGGGTTGTATTGGCAGTAATTTCAGGGATGAAGCGATCTCTCCTCTAGGACAGAGTGGTTCGCTTAGTGTTTATTATAAAACAGCGAGTCCCATAAGCTCAATGTTTCTCAGCTATAGCACAAACTCCCTGCATAAACACTATCTAACTTGCAACCTGAGGCCATCCACCAAGGACTTGGGGGAATGAGGCAAAGGGAACTAACACAAATATGGTGTCATTTACTGTATGAGGAATAATAAAATCCTTTGTCTCAGAAATCACATGTGTACTACTGGCATCCATGAAGCAGCAACAGACTAAATTATTAGTCTGCAAGTAGAGTAAAATGAAGTCCCAGGCACAATGAAAATTTTTGTGTCTCCTACCCATAACTGTAACCTTTTTGAGGACAGTATTTGTGTTAGATTTATTTTTGTACCTGCAAATATGCTTGAAGGGATTAAGAAATATGTCCTGAATATGAATGAGCATGTTTACCAACATAACAACAGCACTTTTTGTGTTCAGTCTTGAAAGAACTTATGACTGACTCTAAAACAGACCTGAAAGAGCAAATATTGTTAAAACGTCTACACTACACAAAGCAATCTACAGATTTAATGCAATCTCTATCAAAATACCAATAGCAGTTTTCGCAGAACTAGAACAATCCAAAAATGTGAATGGAACTACGAAAGACCCCAAATAGCCAAAGCAGCCTTGAAAAAGAAAATATATATCACAATCTCGGATTTTAAGACTACTACAAAACTGTAGTAATCAAAACAGCATGATACAGGCACAAAAATAGACACAGAAAGCAATACAACAGAATAGAGAGCCCAAAAATAAACCCACAATTATATGGTCAATTAATCTTCATCAAAGGAAGCAAAATATGCCATGGGAAAAACTCAGTCTCTTCAACAAATGGTGTTGCAAAAACTGGACGGCTAATGCAAAAGAATGAAACAGGACCACTTTCTTACACCATACACAAAAAGAAACTCAACATGGATTAAAGACTTAAATGTGAGACCTAAATCTTAAAAATCCTAGAAGAGAGCACAGGCGGTAATTACTCTGACATCAGCTACAGTAACATTTTTCCAGATATGTCTCTTAGGCAAGGGAAACAAAAGCAAAAATAAACAACTAGCACAACATCAAAATTAAAAGCTTCTGCAAAAACAAAAGAAACAACTAATAAAACTAATAGACAACTTCCTGAATGGAAGCAGATACTTGTAAATGACATATCTAATAAAGCATTAGTATCCAAAACATATAAAGAACTTATACAACTCAACATCAAAAAACCCCCAAATAATCCAATTAAAAAATGGGCAAAAGACATGAGCAGACATTTCTCCAAAGAAGACATACAGATGGCCAAGGGACACATGAAAAGATGTTCAAAACGACTCATCATCAGGGAAATATAAATCAAAACCACAATGATATATTACCTCACACCTGTCAGAATGGCTAAAATCAAAAAAATTAAAAAAAAAAGAAATAATAGGTGCTGATAAGGATGGAAGAAATGGGAACACTCAAGCACTGTTGGTGAGAATGCAAACTGGTACAACCACTGTGGAAGACAATATGGAGGTTCCTCAAAAAATTAAAAATAGGATTACCACATGATCTAGTAACCACTGTTACTTACCCAAAGAATATAAAAACACTAATTCAAAGCTATATATGCAACCTGACGTTTATTGCTGCATGATTTACACTAGCCAAGTAATGGAAGGAGCCTAACTGTCCATCAACAAATGCATGAATAAAGAGGGGTGGTATATCTTACAGAGCCACAAAAAAGAATGAAATCTTATCATTTGCAACAACCAGGATGGAGCTAGAGAGTATAATCCTAAAGGAAGTCAGTCAGCCAGAGAAAGACAAATACCACAGGATTTCACTCATATATGGAATTTAAGAAACAAAACAAATGAACAAAGGGGGAATAAAAGAGAAACAAACCAAAAAACATACTCTTAACCATGGAGAATAAACTGATAGTTATCAGAGGGAAGGTAGGTGGGGGGATCGGTGAAATAGGTGATGGGGATTAAGAGTACACTTATCATGATGAGCAGTCTGTAATATAAAATTGTTGAATCAGAGAGGGGTCAAGATGGCGGAGGCCAGGTGACCGCATTTCGGGGAGTTCCCTGAAGAGAGCTGAATTCCAGCAAAAAAAACACTACAAGACCACCGTGAACACCCATGAAACCAGCCTGAAATGTGATATTTCCCACTTCTGGACCGCCACGAGAGACAAAGAACATCGGCAAAAAGGTAGAAACAAATTGGAGGGTCTGGGGCTTGCCCCCAGAGACAGGGGAGTGGGGGAGGAAGCCCGCAGAGCTGAACCATTGAAAACAAATACCCGAAAACGAAAGTGCTCTGTGAGTGAGGAATAACAGCAGATTACGGCCTGAATCAGGGCTAGAAAGAAGCTAAACACAGCGGAGCCCGGGGCAAGGCAAGGAGACTTTTAAAAATCTTTTATTTTCTTTCTTTTCCCGCTGCCCGGACTCCCTCCCCACCGCCGGCGCCGGCCCCGGCGCACGTGCAGCTGCCCAGGCCCCTCCGCCTGAGCCGCCACAGCTGCCAAGAAAGCAGTGGGAGTGGGTTCTATCCTGCCCTTCTCTCCCGTTTCTCTCCACACCGGGGGCCGCGTGTAGACCCCCCCAGGGGAAAACGTTTTTTACAGACTTTCGTGGGACCAGAGAGGCCCCAGGTCCCTGGGGGCAGACAAAGTCGCGTGATCCAAAAGGAGTTGT